>JABUQX010142011.1:7500-20000 GCA_015478945.1 Trachelipus rathkii
ATATAAACGTTTTGTTATACTACTTCCAAATCCAATGAATCACCATTCGCTCTATATATATATATATATATATATATATATATAGTATATATATATGTATCTATTGCACTTTCTTTTAATATATATATATATATATATATATATATATATATTTATTTATTTATTTTTTTTTTTTATTTTTTTTTTCTTGTTGTTGGTAGTGGTACGTACAGCCTCTCTCATTCACACTTCCCCTCATCTCGCCCCCACCCACCTCCTCCACCCCTCTCTATCCCTTGCCAACACCCTACAATCTTCCTCCCTCATCCCTCCTTCCTCCAGTATCTCCTTTATTCCATTCATCCACTTATTTCGGGTCTTCCCCAGCTTCCCCATTTCCTATCCTCCGCCTCCCAAACTCTCCTAACCACTCTCTGTTCCTCCATTCTCACTAGATGCCCATACCATCTTAACATTCCCTTCTCCGCTCTTCCCACCAACCCCTAATCACATCTCTCCCTCACCACCCTATTCCTAATCCTCTCCCTTCTGCTCACTCCCACAAACCGCTCTCAACCCCTTCATCTCAAATACTTCCAACTTCCTGGTAACCTGGCATTCAACCCCCACTGTTTCCTACAACTTTATTATTAAATAATCAAGCTGAAAGTATTACAAATTTTTTTCTAAACGATGTACTTTATCTTGAATCCTTCTTGCAGATACTCCTTTTCTTCCATAATTCTTCCTAGACTCCCTGGAAGCTCATTCCTTCCTACTCTATGTTCTATCTCCTCCTTCATCCCTCCCCCTTACCCACATCCATCCCTAAATATCTAAAAATCTTTACTTCTTCCAATACTACACCCCCTACTCTAACCTCTAACCCCTCCCCCTCCTCTCTTTCCTCCTCCTCGAACACTAACACTTTACTCTTACCTGGATTTATTTTAAGCCCCTTTTGTCCACACATTCTCTCAAACTCCCTCACCAAATACCTCAGCCCTTCCGCGTTCTTCGCCACTAGGGCAGTATCATCCGCAAACAGTATCATGTTCACTTCCCTTCTATCATTCCCATTCATCAATTCCACCCCCTCCTCCCTCACCATTCCTCTGCAAACACTCTCCATAAACAAATTAAATAGCCACGGCGACATTACACACCCCTGCCTCAATCCTCTCACCACCCCAAACATCTCACTCTCCCCTCCTAACACTCTCACACACATTCTACTATTCCTATAAAAGGCCCTAATACCTTTACCTAATTTACCCCCCACTCCATTTTCCTCCAACACCCTCCACAATTCACCCCTCTTCACTCTATCATATGCTTTCTCTAAATCTAAAAAACATCCATACACTTTCCCTTTCCTCTCAATACTTTTCTCCACAAGCATCTTTAGTGTGAACACTTGGTCCACACACCCTCTTCCCTCCCTAAATCCTCCTTGTTCTTCCCCCATTCTCCCCTCCGTTAAACCTCTCACTCTCTCAATCAGTATTCTCCCATACACTTTCCCTACCACACTTAGAAGACATATACCTCTATAATTCCCACATTCCATCCTATCCCCCTTCCCCTTATACAGGGGAACCAAACAACCATCCTCCCAATCCTGTGGTACCTCACCACTCCTCCAACATATATTATATAACCTATATATATATATATATATATATATATATATATATATATATATATATATATATATATATATATATATATATATATATATATATATATATATATATATATATATATAGACAATATATATATATATATATATATATATATATATATATTTATATATATATAGAAAGAGTATAAATATATATATATATATATATATATATATATATATATATATATATATATATATATATATATATATATATATATATATATATATATATATAATATGGTTTTGTGAGGTGAATCTGAAGAGAGTTTGAGAGGATTGGTAGAAAGATTTGGAGGGTGTGTAAAAGGATGGGTTTGAAAGTAGACGTAGATAAGAGTAAGGTTATGGTTACGAGTGAGGACAGTCCTCGGTGTGAAGTTATGCTAGATGGTGAGCAGCTGGAACAAGGGACTTATGCTTAAATATTAGGATATATATATGTTGGACGAAAAGGGAACGGATGATGCCGAGTGTAGTAGGTAAGTAGTGAATTGCAGGAAGGAGGCTGGTGCAATTAAATCCTTGGTGGATGTAAAGAGACTAAGTCTTGAGTGCGCTAGTGTCTTGCGTGATGGTAAGTTGTTACCTGTATTAATGTATAGTAGTAAGACTATGGTCTGGAATAAGAGGTATAGATCTAAAGTACAATGTGTTCAGATGGACAATCTTAGGGGCGTGTTAGGTGTGAGAAGAATTGATAAAATGAGAAATGAACGTATTACAGAGTTGTATGGTGTGAAAAAAGGGATAAATGAGAGAATAAATGAAAGTATGTTTAGATGGTTTGGTCATGTGGAAAGAATGGATGATAGTCGGTTGGTTAAGCGGATGTATAGTGGTGAGTGTGTTGGGAATCGACTGGCTGGGAGACCGAAGAAAAAGTGGATTGAGTCAGCAAAAGAATGTCTGAAGGAGAAATGTGAGTTTGGCAGGGGCGAGAAAAAGTGCATAATAGGAGTAAATAGCAGGGTTTTGTGAGGGTGTATGGTTGTGGCCCACCTGGGCCAAGGGATGAACCCCACATTGGCGAGATGCCATAGTGAGGGTCCGTCGCGGTCCCGTGAACCTCTAGGGTGGATTTTCTGTGCGGCGAGTTCCCACTAATAGGTATAAAAGGGAGGTAAGGCTGGACTTTCTTTTCGACTTGTGTCATATTCTTCTACTACTTTTCTGTTTCTGGTACATGTTACGCACCTTACCTCCAGTCTTGGGGGAAAAAGGTGGTTGATGATGATGATGATGATAAGATATATATATATATATATATATATATATATATATATATATATATATATATATGATATATATATAATGTTATATATATATATATATATATTATTATATTTTTTTTATATTTTTTTCTTATTGTTATATTTTTAGTATATAAATTTATATATATATATATATATATATATATATATATATATATATATATATATATATATATATATATATATATATATATATATATATATACATATATATTTACATATATATATACATATATATACATATATATATTATATATATATATATATATAGAAATATATAAATATATATATATATAATTATATAGATATATATATATATATATATATATATATATATATATATATATATATATATAAATAATGATATACTTTACATTCATAAATGGAAATTTATTTAGAATACATTTATAAAAAATATCAATACGTAGGAAAATGATAAAAAGAAAAAAAATATTGGCAAGTTAAAAATGCCAAAAGTACTTGCAAGTACCAAGCACAAGTACCAAGTACAAAAGGCTCAAGTACAAGTACAAGTACAAGTACAGTGGTTTTAGAAACTGCAAGTACAAGTACAAGTACAAGTACTCCAAAAAATGTACTTAAGTACAAGTACAAGTACATGTACTTGAACCCAACCCCTGATATGAAGATGCATATATATATATATATATATATATATATATATATATATATATATATATATATATATATATATATATATATATATATATATATATATATATATATATATATATATATATTATATATATATATATATTTTTTTGTATACATATAGACAAATAACTTTCTGGCATATATATATGAAGAAAAAATAAATATATATATATATATATACAAATATTATATATATATATATATATATATATATATATATATATATATATATATATATATATATATATATATATTATTGCAAATGATTAAAAAGTAGCCCATTAATTTAAAAAGATTGAGAGCTACAACATTAGATGGTAATAAAAATCAGTTCTATAATTATATGGAGGAAAAAAATAAAAAAATGATAACGCATTTCTTACATTAAATTATGGAAAATTATATCATAATTTGGCTACAGAAACTGTCGAACAAAAGTTTAAAATACAATACTAACTTGACTCCCTTCTTTTTACAAAAACATTTCCTCTTGGTCAACAGGATTTTCTTCCTCTTATTCTTACGACCAACTTCACCATTGTTAGTGGGCTTAGTATTTATGGCGTCTCTGATTATGGATTCCATCTGAAATTTAAATTATCTGAAATTAAAAGTTATTAAAACACTTGTTAAAGAAAAATAAAAAAAAGGGAAAAACTAAAAACTAACATAGGATATTGATATTTTTTACTCATCGATAATCTCACAATTAATAAAAATGTTAAAAACCATGAATATTGATTGTTTTTATATTTTTTGCATTTCTGATTTGCTGGACAAGAGCTAATCTAAAGCTCCTTATAAAAATAATGATTTAAAGTTTCAGCATATAAAAAAGAAGACTAGGATGATAGAACATAAGGTTTCCCAAGTGAAAGAGCACACAGGTCATTTAATAAATTCTAAGCTCAGCAACTCAAATAATCTACTTGCTAAGCTTGCTGGTTTAGTATTGCAAAGTATTTATACTAAAGTTTTTAGAGTTGCAAAGGCACTCTTGGATTTATGGAAATTAAAAAAGTAAGTATCCTTGGCTTAAAGCAAGCCATCTAATGATTTATCAATGGGAATAAGTATGCCTTAGTATTATTGATAAACTCTGATTTATTATTGAAGAATATATATATATATATATATATATATATATATATATATATATATATAGTTATATATATATATATATATAAAGTGGTTATATTATTATTATTATTATATATATATAGTTAGCATATATATATATATATATATATATATATATATATATATATATATATATATAGCATATAATATATATATATATGTTATATATATATATATATATTTCTTTAGGGGTATACTGGAACCGAAATTTTCAGTTGTGGCTAGAAACCAGAATTAGCCGGGAATCTAAAAAATTCCGGTCAGAACCGGAATTTCCAATGAACTATATATATATATATATATATATATATATATATATATATACATATAAGGAGCATATATATATATATATATATATATATATATATATTAGTGATGGGACGAATTAATCGTCATTGGCAAAATTTACTATAATCGTCATCGTCATCGTCATTGCATCGGCAAATTTCGCCGATTATTTTGCCGATTAATTGAACAAATATTAAGAATTTAACAATATTAAAACTCAATAATAATAATAATTTTATATATATATATATATATATATATATAGTTATATATATATATATATATATATATATATATATATATATATATATATATATATATATATATATATATATATATATATATATATATATATATATATATATATATATATATATATATATATATATATATATACCCATTTTTTTGTTTATGGTATGTATGACATTCAAGTGCCTAATGGTTCGCCTTTTTGTTATGCGGCTCATATCCACACTCATCCTCCAGACAACATATCGTTATACATTTTTTGGGTCCACACCCTCTTCTAGACAAATATCTTGCAGACATCCTATCCTTATATCTACACACGTGGTGGGCGGAGTGAAAAATCTCTGCCTTGGGCGATCGTGATGGTCGTGTAGCAAGTGCCCAAGAGACGGTGTAGTTAGGTTGGCTGCCTACTACCACTTATCTTTTGCCAGATGCTAACGCATGCCTCGGAGAAGGTCGATCGCAGTAAGCGCGGCCTTCTATCTTTTGGCGAAAATGTATGAATCGTATTCTGTATGTGAAATGTCAGAGGAATAAATGCTGAGAGATGAGGAGATGAGGAGAGATGATGTATTTAGAAAGGGCAATTGATTTGCTCAAGGTGACTGAGCCAGCATGAAAGGAAACCGTGAAAACAGTGGTGTGGGTGAAATATGTTTAAAGTTGCTGTGAAAGGAATGAGAGGGGATAGAGGATTTGCAATTTCATGAGGAGTTGCAGAGAGTCAGTAAGATTTTAAAGAAACAGTTAAAAGGTTAAATTGTTTGAAAAGGTCAAAATTTTTGTGGTTGCGATATATGATCCATCTGAGGGTAATGTTGAAAAAGAGACGATGTGACTTTCTGGGATAATCTGAATGATGCTTTGATGTGGGGATAGAGATCCAGTTCATCTTGCAAGCATATCTGCCCACCTCATGATTTTTTACAGTTGTCACTACTACTCACTGGGCAGCAGAGCCCTATTCATGCTGAGGTGTAGTAATTTCTCAAAAGTTCACCCTTCAGGCAATTACGCATATGAGCACAGACACAGGCTTTAAAGTGAGGATTAAATTCAATGGGAAATACAGAAGATGGAAGAGAAATTCCACAAAACAGAGGTGGTGGGAAAGAAGGAAGTACCACACAGCAAACTAGCCTGGAGTTACTAATGTCAACACAATACTCGTGAGTCAGATACAGCACCTATTGTGCTACGAAAGCGTCGTAAAGGTGGTGGTACGCGAGTGATGTTCCGAAAAATTCTGTTTCGCTGCGGGTACCTATAGGATAGAGATAAAGCACCAACATTGCCTCGGCAAAGATAGAGGGTTAAGTGAACTGGAAAGTAAGAACAGTTTATAAGCCTTTTTGTCGTTGACTCGACCCTGTCCAAAATCCGGTGAAACCAGAGCCCCCCCCAGATATGAGCAGTACTCCATACATGGGCGGATGAGACTCTTTGCATAGCGGAGCAACTGAGAAAGGAGGCAAAAGTCTCTTGCCAGTCTAAGAAATTCCAGTTCTTTTGAGGTTCGCCTCAGTAATTGAAACAGGTGAGTGTGAGGTTTCAAGGATGATGAAACATAGCCAAGGATGCTTATATTGTCAACAGGAGAGACGACAGAACCGTCGAAAGAGACAGGAAAATTAGAAGGTATTTTTTGAGAAGGAGTATTTGTAAAGTTGGGTTTTTTAAAGAATTGAATTTTCACAAAGTTATTTCTATCCATCAACGAGAAAATAAAATCGAAAGATTAAGACGAGAGGCAATTCCAGAAGTAAAAGTAAGAATTGATATGAGTTAAAGAATGAAGGTTCGAGTCATCGGAATACGAGAGTGGATAGAGTTAGAGGGGCAGGTGAGAAGATCATTAATGAAAAGTAGGAGATAAAACAGAATCCTGAGGAAAACCCCACTATTGACAGAAAAGAAGTTGTCGCCCCATCAACAACAGCCGATATTAAGCGATTTTGAAAGAAAGCTAGATATAAGTAAGCAAAGAGAAGTGATCAAAGGAGGGGAGCTTGAGAGCAGTGACGCAATATAATTTACACAATGCTTTGATATGTCAAGCACCACCAAAGTCTCCCGTAACTATAAGAGCGAAAACCATAAATCGGTTAGATAGGGTTGTAGTATACCGCCAGGTATACTTCAGCAACGAGAGCCAGTATTTATGATCGAGTGAGTTTCCAGATGATCTAAGAAGTGTAGTTGAGGAAGGGTTTTAAAGATCTTAGATAGAATACAAGTGAGAGCTACATGGCGATAGTTAGAAGGATCAGAGAGGGCTTTCTTTTCGAATAGGTTGGGCCATGTGAGAGCTTCCAACACTGAGGAGGGAAAGTGCTAGTATTGAGACATAGAGAATATAGTTGAGCGAGAGGCCGAAGAGATTAGCTTTTTCAGTTGGAGAATTAGCAACATAATGATCAGATCGAATAAGAGGAGGAAAGGCAGATTTACAGAAGTTGCTAGAGATGAAAAAGATTTGCCGGGGTAGGAGGAAACTGGCGCGAGGTTAGCGCGCTTTCCTTGATGAAAGCCAGCTTCGGCTCTCGTTGAAGAGTATCCCCGCAACGATTTCAGCTGAATGAAAAATTAGCGAGTGATAGGAGAACGAGAATTTTTCCACCCGATATACCTGGCCCTAGCCTGAAATGGCCAGAGAATACCGATCGGAATCACCATGGATTATGAGAGAAAGATATTTAGCTGAAGAAGGAATGAACCTGCTCATCCCATCAACGTTTACTCCCTCCTTATCTTTTAAACCTTATTATACATCCATCATTATTCCTAATTGAGGTAGCCAATTTGCTATCATCTGCAAACTTGGAAACCTTACATTTAAGTCCCTGGTCTAAATATTTTATACATATATGAGGAACAGCAACTTGACCTAAGAAATCGTGGACCACAAACATGTCTCCTCATTTCCATTAATAAATACTTTTCATTTTTTTTATTTATTAATTATTATTATTATTATTATTATTATTATTATTATTATTATTATTATTATTATTATTATTATTATTATTGAGACTTAAGGAATCAAAAATTTTGATCGCTTAAATAATTTCGGAGGGTTGAACCCCTGACCCCCCTGTCTACAGCCTTGTATATATATAAGAAAGAGTATATATATATATATATAGCATATGCTGTTATATATATATATATATATATATATATATATATATATATATATATATATATATATAAGATATAGAGTATATATATATATATATATATATATATATATATAGAGAGATGAGAGAAATTTTAAAAGTTTTTTTCAATTAATCGTCATCGCAAAATTGGTTTCAATCATTATCGCTATCGGCAAAAATTTCATAATCGTCCCATCACTAATATATATATAATAGAGAATCTATTCATATATATATATATATATATATATATATATATATATATATATATATATATATATATATATATATATATATATATATATATTTTGATAAAGATTTTATTCATTAATTGATTGCAGATTTGCATAATAATCTCACAAAATTGTTTTAAAATGCCATCATTCGTAAAAGATTTTTTATTATTAATGATATTACAAAATTTATAATAGAGTGTAAAATATGCCACAGAAAAATAAAACGAGGTAGTACACCAAAAACATTTAATACAACGCCACTTCATAAACATATGGAAAATCATCACCGAAGAGAATATCTAGAAGTCAAAAATTTGGATAGTAAAAGGGAGAGTCCTGTATTTTCTAGAACAGAGGACACCCCAAAATGGCGAAAGATCCAAATCAGTCTTGAGGAAAGTTTCTCCCCAAAAAAGATTTGGCATATCAATGACCCCAAATCACAGGCAATTCATCAGAAAATAATGAATTTTATTGCAATGAGTAACCAGCCATTCACAGTCACTGAAGAGCAGGGATTCATAGAACTTATTGCCCATCTTCAACCAACCAAAATATCTTATTTCTAGTAGAAAATATTTTGTAGAGATGTTACCAACTTCATACAGCAAATTGAGATCAGCAGTATTCGAGAAGCTATTCCTGGCTGGCCTGACTCGTGATATCATTTACATGGTGATTATTATGATTTAGCTTTTGTAATTCAACGAGTCATTTATTTTTTTAACTACTCACTGGCTTATCAGAGTTTGGAAAAATCATTGTGCACTCCATTAAATATATATATACATACATATAAGTTGGTTGTTATATATATATATATATATATATACATATATGCGAGTATAGAGTTAAAGAGTTAGTTATGAGTTATATATATATATATATATATATTATATATATATATATATATATATATATATATATATATATATATAGTGTAGCAGTTATATAAGGAAAGATGAGAGAGAGTAGATATAAGATATATATATATATACATATTTTATCTTTCCATCTATTTTCCCAAGAATTATGGGAGTAAGGTGCGGACGAGCATCGGAAAGAAAAAGTAGTAGAAGAACATGACACTCTAAAAGAAAGCCCAGCCTTACCACCCTCAGTACCATTAATTAGTGAGAACCGCCGCGAAATCAGAAAATACAATCTCTAAAAGCTTCGCGGACAGTTAATGGACCCTCAACAACATGGTAGATCACAATGGGCGTTCATCCCTTGGCCCAGGTGGGCCACAACCAGTACCCCCTCACAATCCCCCGCCATTCACTCCTATTATGCACCTTCAGGGCTTGTAGCGAGTTTATCAAAAAAAGTGAATAAAATTTTGAAAAAAGTGAAAAAAATGACTGAAATGCTGAAAAAATGACTGAAATGCTGACAAAAATTACATATTTTGAGAAAAACGTGAAAAGAATTTACAATTTCCATTACTAAAATTCAATGTGACCTAACTTATTTACTATAATAACATGCTATTTACTTAATATTTTGAGATGCTAAGAACTATGAAGTAGGTTTTAAATATAAATAACTGAAGATGAAAATATATAATAATGAAATGTTAGTTTTAGAAAGTCATAATGTAAAGAAAATGGAATAATACTATACTTGAAAATACACTTACTGTATTTGGTTACAGAAGAAACAAGCTAATAATTATAAAAATTAAGGGTAATTAAACTTTTTTGAAAAAGTCTGAAATGAGAATTGTTTTTCATTTTTCAACAGCAACCTGTAAATTTTCCACACTACGTCTTTTTTCAGATGCCTCTTTCTGAACATTAGTGACACCTTCCAGCATCGCTTGGGCCAAGCTTGCTTCACTAAAATCTTTTTTCTTTAAAGCTCTCTTCAATCTTTCATTAGCTTCCAATAACAGTTTGCCTGCACTTCCACTTTGCTCTGCCTCTTCTTTTCGTAGCTTCTTCAGCATTTGTTCATCATCAGAATTTTTTTTCCTCTTTTGGTCAAGTTGTTTTTTGTTTTCCTCTTCAGCAATTTTTTTGTCTTGTTCAGCCTTTGCAGCTTCATCTTCGAGTCTCCTTTTTTCTCTCTCTCTCTATCCAAGTAAGCAATGTATTGTTTATATGCTAAACGTCCCATGGAAAGGAGCTCTGGAGTTAGAGAAATAAGGTAAGGTTTGTTATCATACATTTTAAGAGCACTTTTAACAGTGATTAAAGCATTTAAAGTTCTCTCTGACATAGATGACCTGGTACTTGTAAGAGTTCTGCCTGATGTGGAAAATGCTCTTTCCACATCTGCATTACCATGTGACACAGCGACAGTGAAGCTTTTACTACTCTTTCAACTGCTGGAAATCTTGAAGTGTTTACTGATGGATCGGTTTTATTAAAAAACTGAGCCCAATACAGATCTATAGATTTTTTTTTGGACTCTGGTTCAGCTTTTTCCAATTGTATTAGTTTCCACTCATCTAAGAGTATGTCTGTATGGATTTTCCATGGCATGACCCTAGCAATCTCAACTATATTTTGGCAGCTTTCTTTGGAAAATCTCTCATTAGGGGATAGACATGTAAATTTTTTCAACAGAGAGCTCGACACAGATGATTTGTTCACAACATGCTTAACAGATTCAACAAAATGTTTTTGTGCTTGCAGACAGAAAAACGTTTTGTCCTTTTCACAAACATTTTCCAAGTTTCTTAATACCTCATCAGAAAACTGGATTTCTTTCAATGGCAGTAAATGTTCAGTATTAAAAAAAGCAGCATCAATTTTTTTTTAAATCAAGATCTTTGAGAATTTCTGACTTGCAAATCCTTCCCAACAGTTTCATAACCAATGATGACAAAACAGAATGCAAGAGATGAATTAATGGTTCTTCTTTTTGGAAGAAGCCTGTGACACTCGTAAAGATATGTGCGCTAGATATAACAAAGTTAAGCTCTGCTTTCATGGTAGGTTTTTTTAACAACCTCACAATTTTCTGATATCCAGGTCTTTTCATCAGACATTTGAAACTTACATCTTCCCATCTTCAAAAATTTCAAATTTCAAAAAACTTTATTCAATTATTATTTAAAATTATTTTAAACAACCTGAAAATTAAAAATTTAAACAAATTATTTACCTATGTTTTCCAGTTCTTGAGTTCAATAAACTGTTTTGTAGTTAAACCACATTTTTAATTCAGTCACAGGTAAAACAGAAGAAAAAGATATCTCCAAGTAACCTACTTGCCCCAAAAAAGTGAAGAAAAGTGTAAAATTGCTTAAAAAAGTGAAAAAAAATGACTAAGCTAAAAAAAGTGAAAAAAGTGTACCGCTACAAGCCCTGCACTTTTTTTATTCTCGCCTACCAAACTCATTTCTCTCCTTCAGACATTCATTCACCGACTCAATCCACTTCTCTCTCTCTCTCTCTCTCTCTCTCTCTCTCTATATATATATATATATATATATATATATATATATATATATATATATATATATATATATATATATATATATATATATATATATATATATATATGTTTTATATATATATAATTAAATATAGTATTTAGAGACAGTATATATATATATATATATATATATATATATATATATATATATATATATATATATATATATATATATATATATATATATAATTAAAAAAGAGGAAACTGTCAAAAAGGGCTGTGATAATGAATGATGAAAAAGGGGAATAGTATTATATCTATACTATTAGTTTTTCTCACATTAGAGTTTCCTAATGTTTTTAGAAAAAAATCTCGAAATGAATATTTTAAAATTTTTTTTGAAAAATTCCATTTTCAAAAAATT
>JABUQX010142011.1:25000-29540 GCA_015478945.1 Trachelipus rathkii
ATATATATATATATATTTATATATATATATATATATATATATATATATATAACTCTACCATATATATATATATATATATATATATATATATATATATATATATATAGCCAATCGATATTATATTTAATGTTTATATAACTTTTGGTTGAGTAAGCAATTATACACAGAAATTTGATTGGGAGTTTGTTTTCTGTATGAGTGTCGGTGCACTGGTGTGACAGATCTGAGGGTAATAATTTTCTTTGCTTGTTTGTAAGTTTGTAAATAAAGAAATATATTAAAATTAAATACATAAGTTAAAATCCTTTAACAGCCTATCCTAAATTAAAAATGGACATATTATCATTTAAAGTTTAAAGAGTTTTCCCTGAAGGTAATATATTGTTTATATTTATTATATTGACTATTATCCCACACTTTTATTGTCTTTCTTTAATACTTGTTATATTTTCCTTGCATGTAAATGTTTGGCTTTTTATGTTCTGAGGCTTGGCAAATCCATTTCTATAAATGTCCTCCTTATCCTATTCATGCTAAGTAAACAAAGTGCTTATATTGGGGTGCTGCATAGAGTTAAGGGAAGTCTTTTCATTGAATGCAATGAACAGCGGCTTCAGATGGGCCCAAGTCATTTTTCTGCTGTGTAATACTTCAAAGTAAGTTTCATTAATCTATTCTTTACTGTCTTTATTTTTATAATTGGTCTCATACAACCTTTTAATGCATTTGTATTTATTTACTCATCTTTCCCTTTTATAAGAATTTACATCATTATTTCAATGTTAAAATTTTTTTCATTATAATATATAGCTACATATGTTGTCAGTTACAAAAATATTATTGTAGTTTTAATTTATAAGACTGGAAAAACTAAAGAACACACTCACCTGTAGTGTCAAAAATATTGAATAACTGAAACAAGTCACAAAATATGTGGAAAAATTTTTATAAAAATATTTAATTTATTTCTAGAATAATTTTTTCTTCATCTCTCAGAATGAATCATTGATGTGGAAGATAATTAATCTTTATCATAAATTTATAAAAGTTTTACAATACAAAGGTAAAAATGTCTGTAAATTGTATTTAAAATAAAATAAATTAATAAAAAAATTTAATTCTATGAATTACTGTTTTCAATTGTAAAAGCAAAAGAAAATCTTAATATTACTATATCGAAGAGAAAGATAACATTAAATTAAACACCACTAAACATCAAGCTGTTGCTAACTTAAGAAATATAAGAGCTCTTTAAAGGAAATTAAGATAACACTATTCTACATGTTCCTTTAGGAGCTAAGCCTAATTTTATAGTAAAAAATCTTCCATCATCCACCAATTATTGGGAAAATCAAGTTTTTTTTTAATACATTAGATATAACTTTCTCTGAGAAGATTGGGTATTGTTCAGTGCGACATAGATCAATAAAGCAAGAACACTGGAATTTGTCCATCACTTTAGCAAAACAACGAAAGGGACACATCAAAATGGGTGGAAGTGTTGGTGTCTAAGATATTTATCAGAGTTTCCACTGCCTTTAAATCTACTTGCTCACTTTCCAACTCACTCTTCTCCACAATAACTTCTCCCAGCATATCATTTCTTCCAACCAGGTGTTAATATCATTTTTTGGGACATTAATGGGAGTTTCTTACCTTATTCCCCTTATATTCTGTTTTCTTCTCCTTCATTCCGAATTTATTGTGAGTCATTCTAGACTAATATATATATATATATATATATATATATATATATATATATATATATATATAAATATATATATATATATATATATATATATATATATATATATATATATATATACATAATAACCAATAATATATATATATATATTATATCTATATATATATGTATATATATATATATATATATATATATATATATAACTAATAATATAATATATATATATATGTATATATATAATAACATAATAACTATATATGCTATATATATATATATATATATATATAATAATAATAATAATAATAATATATATATATATATATGCTCATAATATACGATATATATAAGCGCTATTTGCCCACTTGGGTTTTTCAATTTTTAAGAATAATTACATGTAAAAATAATAGTTAAAACAAAAATGAAAATGTTAGAAATTATACTCTTTTATTTAGTAAAATGTTTATAAGCTCATTTAATTCATTTGTTGAAAGAATATATATATATATATATATATATATATATATATATATATATATATATATAATATCATATATATGTATATGTATGTATATACGGTATATACTAATATATATATATATAATAATAATAATATATATAATAATATATATGTATATGTATATATATATGTAATAATAATAATAATAATATAATAATATATAATAATATATATAATAATATATATAATAATAATATATATATATATATGTATATAGTAATATATGTATATATATATATAATATACCAATAATAACCATATGTAATAACAATATAGCTGTTATATTGTAAATTGTATATTGCATTTATATATGCTATATGTAATAATAATAACAATATGTACTGTATATATATATATATATAACCCATATATATATATATATATATATATATATATATATATATATACGGTATATATATATAAGTAAATACAAGTATATATATATTTGCAAAAATATTTATTTATATATATATATATAAGATATATATATATAAATATATATATATAATATATATATAAGAACTTAATATATATATATATGGTGTGGAGATAAGATGTATAGATATAAAGTTCAAGGTGTTCAGATGGACAATCTTAAGGAGTGTTAGGTGTGAAAAGAATTGATAAAATGAGGAATGATATTAGAGAGTTTTTTGGTGAAGAAAGGAGTAAAGGAAAGAATAAATGAAAGTACGTTGAAGAGATGGTTTGGTCACATGGAAAGGAAGAATGACAGTCCAGTTGGTTAGCGGATGTATGAGTGGCGAGGCGACTGTGTTGCCCGGGAATCGACACGGCTAAGGGAGGGCCGAAGAAAAAAAGTGGATTAAGTCAGTGAACGAATGTCTTAAGGAGAGGTGTGAGTTTGGCAGAGGCGAGAATAAAAGGTGCATAATAGGAGTGAATGGACGGGGTTTTGTGAGGGGGTATGGTTGTGGCCCACCTGGGCCAAGGGATGAACCCACACACTTGACGATATGCCATGGTGAGGGTCCGTCGCGGTCCCGTGAAGCTCTAAGGGTGGATTTTCTGACCTGACTGAGACGAGTTCTCACTAAAAGGTATAGAGGGCAGTAAGGCTGGGCTTTCTTTCGGCTTGTGTCTGTTCTTCTACTACTATTCTTTTCCGATGCATGTCACACACCTTATCCCCAGTCTTGGGGATAATAATAACAATAATAATAATAATAATAATAATAATAATAATAATAATAATAATAATAATAATAATAATAATAATAATAAAATAATAATAATAATAATAATAATAATAATAATAATAATAATAATAATAATAATAATAATAATAATAATAATAATAATAATAATAATAATAATATATATAATATATGTATATATATATATATAATAACTCTTTCTATATATATATATATAATAACCTTATATATATATATATATATATATATATATATATACTGCTGTATATATATATATATATATATATATATATATATATATATATATACTATATACTGCTTATATATATATATATATATATATACCGTTCAAAAGGGCAAAAGCGTTCAGCAGTTTTAAAATTGTTTGAAGAGATACAAAATGGTAATTATTTAAAATATACATATTTTAAAATATTCCCAGTATATTTCAAACATTTAATTTTAATATATATATATATATATATATATATATATATATATATATATATATATATATATATATATATATAATATAAATATATATATATATATATATATATATATATATATATATATATATATATATATATATATATATATATATTATATATATATATATTTATATATATAAATTTAACTTTAATATGTGACAATTAGTTCTCAAAATATTTTTTTTATATTTTCATTCTCAATTTTTTTAGGAAATTTTCAATTTTTTTTGGAAATTTTCAATTTTTTTCGGAATATTTACCATTAACTGGCTGTAAAAACTGAAAAGTTTAATAACTAATGTATGTATTTTTATAATGATCTTAATATTTAGATTAGCACATTCTTTAAAAAAACAAATTTTTGGAAGCGGGGCAAAAGGGTTCACCTCTTAGAAATACATGTGAACCCTTTTCCCCAATAAAAATTTGTGGACATAAGTTCTCAAATTAGAAGAAATTTGTAAAATTCTTAAGCATGACCTTCGTAAATGTACATTTTATTTTGAAAGTAAATACTTTGAAGGTTTAAATGTGTGTGGTAATGCATATATAAGTTAATGAACCCTTTTTCCCCCCCAAAAAATTTTTAAATTATTTTTGTAAAAGGTCAAAATAACTATATTTGTAATGCAAGTTTCTTTTTCATATT
>JABUQX010142012.1:0-12500 GCA_015478945.1 Trachelipus rathkii
GCACCGCGTGCGCCACTTCAATTATTATTGTTATTATTAAATATTATTAATTATTATTATTATTATGTATATGTTATTATTATTATTATTATTATTATTATTATTATTATTATTATTATTATTATTATTATTATTATTATTATTATTATTATTATGTGCTACTTATAATTAAAACATTAATGTTCAGTTCTGAGCGTTTAAGATATCGTCTGATTGGACCCTTTTTGATATAGAAATTAAAAGAATAACACAGAATCTAATAAAAAATAACTTCCCCCAGTACATTATAGAGAAAACTATAAAAAAAAACACTAAATAATTTATTTGCCAATTCCATCAATGAAGGCGAAAACAATAAGCTCATTTATATTATAAAACTTAAAATGTTAGTCAAAAAGAGGCAAATTGAAATTAATTTTAAAAGAGTATTTTAAGGCAAAAGGCTTGAAGAAGCTTATATTAAGATCTTACTATAAGCCTTTGAAACTGAGCTCGGGCTTCTCTACTTGTGCAGTCCTTTCGGATTGTGAGAGTATTAACGTTGTGCACCGATTTCTATTTTCTGAAAGTGGATGTAACGCCTCTTATTTCGGATACACAGCGAATACCCTCAACATGAGAATATCGCAACATAAGTATAAGCCGAGTAAAATATTTTAACATTTTAAAGAAGAACACACATAAATATCCCGATAACAACATAAAAGAAAGCTTCTCCATCATAACAAAAAAAAAATTATTTTTATGAATTGCGTCTCTGGGAAAATAAAGAAATGTTCAATTTTTTAAACATCTTTAAATAACAAAAAAGTAAATGTACGTTAACTTTTCCAACTTTTAAAATTATTAATTTTATTTAGTTATTTTTGTTATTGGTTTATAAGATATTTATTTTATCAAAATTTGTTAAAATCTAAAAAATAGTATTCTTGAAAATGTCAAAAGTATACGGACGAAAGCGTGGTACTGTATTTAAATCAATAGTTTTATTTTATTCTAGGATAATATTAAATAAAATTTCCTCTGTAGAAAGAAATATTTTCAGGAGGCTTGAAAAAACAACAAAATCATTTATTATTATTATTATTATTATTATTATTATTATTATTATTATTATTATTATTATTATTATTATTATTATTATTATTATTATTATTATTATTATTATTATGTGTGTGTGTATAAAGTTTTTGATTTTTATTTCAATGTTCTAAATAATTATTTCTGTACATAATTTAATTTCCTTAAAATAATCTTTGAAAATAATTTGCAGGGGGAGAAAGGAAGATATATTTATTTAATTTTCCGAACGCGTTTCGTCTCTATACTTGAGACATCTTCAGAGGATTTATTTCTATTAAGCGAATGAGTCTTAAATTGATATGTAATAATTAAATCAAATGATATTGAAAATTCTGACAGACTAATACGTTCTAAATTTTATCAGTGTCAATCTGTCATAACTTCTAATTTTTGATGGCTGAAGTTTTTCGCAATTTTAGCTTCTGGACTTCACATGATCCGTATAATATTGTGAAATTATAATAATACTAATAGTTGATTGACCATGTGCCGTGTTGGAAATGTTCCAAGATTTTGCTGGGACTGTAGCGATGTTGATATGCCATGTCCGACAATCTATTCGTCGTGTATCCAATATAATTGGTACGACATGAGGGTGATGTCATAACTGAAAGGGTATCCTTAGTAAAGAAGCAGAAAAGAAAGTTTTCATGTTTTTTGTAATATTTAACTACGTCCTTTTGTGACGTTTGTAGATTTAATGTATGAATTAATAATGCCGCGTAGGCATTTTTCCTCTTTATCAAAGTCTTTTGCATTTGAAGTTTTAAAATAAAATTTAATGCTTTCAGAGATATTATTCTTATTGTCTTATTTTTTTTTTATTGATGTTTTTGTTTATTTTTTCCGTTAAATTTAAAGGGTGGTTACAGTTGATCAGGTTCTGTTTAATTCTTTGAACTTCAACATCAAATGATTCCCAATCCGAGTACTCCCCAGAAGTATACAAGAATTCAATTGTAACGTCGACGACTAATAGATTAACAGATAGAGCATACCAGCACCGCTTTAAACCTAGTAAAATATACGAACATTTATTCACTGAACATAACAAAACAACTATACCTGATATCTCACTGATTTAAAATATTTTACACCCCACACGCGACTCAAAAACTGAAAATAGCTGGGGGCTTATTACATAAAACATCTAAAACCAGACATTAACATAAAGTTCAACATCTATTGTCACTTAAATTAAATATAATATGATATGCTAAATCTAAAAATCTAATTTGTAATTTTAATTTTTAAATCTTGTATTAAATAATTCATTCAAATGTTAGAATCAAAACTCTAAATGTACGAAGTTTACGGACGAAACCAGTCAGAAACTTAATAAATATAAATATACCTCTTACTTTCTTTGCAAACTATTTTCTAGACTAGTATTAAGAAAATTAAATGAAAATCAGAAAGAAAATATTTAAGAGAAATTGGAAGTTAAAAAGTAAAACTTATATTAAAACAAAGCCAGGCATTAAAATTCCCCTATTATTATTATTATTATTATTATTATTATTATTGTGTGTGTGTGTGTGTCATTAATTATTATTTATTATTATTATTATTATTATTATTATTGTGTGTGTGTATTATTATTATTATGTGTGTATTATTCTTGTGTGTGTGTGTGTGTTATTATTATTGTGTGTGTGTGTATTATTATTATTATTATTATTATTATTATTATTATTATTGTGTGTGTGTGTGTGTGTGTGTGTTGTTGTTGTTATTGTTATTGTTATTGTTATTGTTGTTATTATTATTATTATTATTATTATTGTGTGTGTGTGTGTGTGTGTGTGTGTGTGTGTGTGTGTGTGTGTGTGTGTGTGTGTTAGTATTAATATTATTAATGTATTAGTGTATTATTATTATTATTATTATTATTATTATTATTGTTGTGTGTGTGTGTTATTATTATTATTATTATTGATATTGTGTGTGTGTGTATTATTATTATTATTTAGAACTTCTATCTCAGCTTTTGTTTAATATAAGTTTTACTTTAAGCTTCCAATTCACGAAATGTTTTCTTCTAAATTTATTTTTCTTAAGACTATTCTTGAAATAATTTACAAAGAAAGTGAAGCCAAATCTATCTTTGTTGGTTCTGAGGTTTCGTCAGTAAAAGCTTATCAGACTTCTTTAAATTAATTCTAATAAATAAATGAATTAATTTAACACAAGATTCTTAGTATAGTTCAGATTTTTAGAGTGGCATTTATATTATATTTAATTTAATGGACATTACGGTAAATTTTATGTTAATGTCTCAGGTTTTAGATGTTTTATGTGTAATATGCTTCAGTTATTATCAGTTTTGCGCTTTGCATGAGGAGTGTAAAATTTTAAATGACTTTTTAATATCAGTTACAGTTGTCTTGTTATGTGCAATGAATAAATGTTCAGTATATGTTTATCTGCGGTTTATATTAATCTATTAGTCGTGTAACTAATATACATCGACATTGGTCAGACTTGGGACATGCCGAGGTGGTACACAACACAGTGATTAACTGAAGGGTATCTGTGAGAAGCTCGAAGAAAGTTTTCTTGTTTTGTGGTATAGTTTAACTGTGATTTTTGAGTTGCTTTTAGATTTAATGTGCGTGCTAATGCCTACGCGGCATTATTAACACCCACATTAGATCTACAAGCAACTCAAAAATCTATTAAACTTCTCTACTAAAAAAAAGAAAGAACTTTCTGGAATGGACTCTGAGAGAGAAAACAAACTCATCTGTCAATACACCAATTTTATGTCCGAGTCGGCGTACGTCGACGTATGTTGGCTACACAATAATAGATTAACAGATAAGGCATAAAAGCAAAGCTTTAAAGCCAATAAAATATACGAACATTTATTCACTGAACATAACAAGACAACTGTACCTGATATTTAAAAGAAATCATTTAAAAATTTTACACTCATGCGAAGCCCAAAAACTGTAACTAAATATTATATAACTAAATATTATATAAAACATTTAAAATCAGACATTAACATAAAGTTTACCGTAATGTCTCTTAAATTAAATATAATATAAAATGCTACCTAAATCTAATTATAACGTTAAAATCTTGTGTAAAATAATTCATTCAATGTTATAAATGGTCACTTGAAGATGTCCGAGGTTTGAGATAATCCGATCAGAACTGTAAATATGGATTTTCAAATCTACTGCTAAGTAATTTATAATCCAAGAATGAATTAAATGAAGAGTTGACTCAGTTAATTAAATTAGATTAAAGTAAAACTATTAATGTGTGTGTGTGTGTGTGTAATATTATTATTATTATTATTATTGTGTGTGTGTGTGTGTGTGTGTGTGTGTGTGTGTGTGTGTGTGTGTTGTGTGTGTATTTATATATGTATATATATATCTATTATTTGAAACATTTTAAGGGTTTTAAAGAAGAAAGCTGAGAAGAGGCTAAAGAACAACTTTTTTCGAAAACAAAAATTTTCTCAACAGAAAGATTACTATTAGAAAGAAGATTATTACAGTATTTTCGAGCATCCTATTTTGAAGAGAAAGAAACTACAAAAACTTTAAAGCAATAAACATATTGAGAGGACACCTACTTTACATTAGCTGTTAGTGAAAGAAATATTCAATTCTTGACTTGGAGTCGAAAAAGAAGTTAAAGATTGCAAAAGAGAACATGCAGGTTAAAAAAATGTAGACAATGTGAAAATTGACTTTCAGTCCTGAAACTATACTTCATTTTCTTTATGATTGCAAAAAATATAGGATTAGTAGGATGAAGAATAACTCAAGAATCTAAAGATTGCGTAGGAAAAGGAATAAGATGATAAGTCTGGTATTGTTTTTCAAAAGCAAAGGAAATAAAGGTTGAATACTATAATATGAAGAATCTGGTATAGTCCAAGTTCAGGAAATAAATTGGTGAAAATTAGCACGAGTTAAAGTTATGACAGTATCAGGATTAATTTTTCAAATTTTCAAGAACAATTGGTTGAAGGAATGAGTATGGAAACAACGAAATAGAAGCCGTCTTCTTGTTAGCATTTTCTATTGTATTTCGTATTAAACAGTTTAAATGTTGTTTGTGTACATAGGAATCTATAAAATTTAAATGATTTTATGATAAAGAAAGAACTTAAAAATCAAAATGAAACTTGCAAATAGTTCGAAAACTTTTGTAAATTAGATATATCATGTTATATAGACTGAAGATGGAAAGTGTTGGTAACTCTTGAACATCTTGGTCCATTGCAGAACCAAAAATGGGTTTTGAGTAGATGTCCACCTACTTTAAGAAATCTACGAGTAGATCTATATTGGTTAGATCTGTGAGAAATTGTCCAAGATTCATTTAAGAGGTTTTCTAATTTGAAAATTAACTGTGAAAAATGAGTTTGTAATAAACCTATATGATAAAGAAAAAGTTGAAGATTATAAGACATAAAAAAATAATGCATGTAGAATAGTAGAAGAGACTGGCTTTAATTTTAGCTCCTCTTTAGATATAGGAACATAGTCCATCAATTGAAGCTTAGACATAAGAGAAGGAAAAAAATTATGGTTAATCTTTAACAGTTGGGCATACAAAATGTTGAGTTGCATAAGAATATCGTAAGAACATCTGAGGTCGACACGCATATCCAAGTAACCAGTGGTAAATTTATTGTTTCCCAAATTGTCCATAATAAGGCAAGAAGTGACTAATAAGGATGATTTGTTAGATATATTATATACAAAAGAGAAAAGATTACGAGGAACACACCCATCTGTGATAAAAAAATAATAATATTTATTATATGAGTTATATGTATTGATGAATAAAATTGATTTATTGAATTTTATTAATGCATTCTACAAAACATAAATAGCATAAAATGTGAATATAACTGTGGAAAATACAATTCTTAATAAAGAACCATAAGTCTAAAGTAAAACATAAAATATATACAAGGAAAAGATAGGGTGATTTTATGGTGAATATGGTTTAATTTATTTATGGTGTTGGAAAAAGATTTTTTTTTAAATTGTTCCTGTTTTTGGAATGGCCCTGGAAAAAGATTTAGGATCTATTCTTCCAAATGGAACAGGTAACTTATATCCTGGTGGCAGAGCTGGGCTCGTGACTCATTTCGGGGTAGTGAGCGAGCCTACTGCTGAACTCGAGATAACGATAGTAAGAAAGCGCGACTGCTCGACTTTTCAGACTCTCAAAAAGTGCGGGACAGACTTTAGCGCTACTTGCGCGACTAATGTGCGATTAAGTGCGAAAATGCGTTACTTCACAAAAGATTTAAATATTACAATTTTTGGCCTCAAAATATCCCCACCAACAACATATATTTGCTCTACAGCAGCAGAACTAGGGACGAGTGTATTTTACTTTATGAAAGCGCCTGCCTACGTTGAAAGAAAAAGATATCCTTGGTGAGAAGAGTCTTGGTGTGGGTTCGCCTCCAGCAGTCCATGTTTTTTTAAGGACCTCACCTAGTTCATCCTGCCTCCCTTCAGAATTATTTTGATTTCCCATAAAAAGATCTATTTTGTCTGAGAATTCAGCAGACTGCGCAAGGCCCTTGAGAGTTACATGAATTCCCCTTATATTTCAGCGATACTATGTCATATCAGATCGGTAACGACTCTCTCCTTGACAGCTGCCGAAATGTCAGGAGTAATGCTCTCCAAGGCGTTAATGGTGTAATGTTGCAGGTGGCAGTGGCCATAAGGACTCTCATGTCACTGTAAAAATAAGAAACCGCTTGTTGTCATACGCCTTCAGTAAGGCCTGAACAAGGCAGCGCGGCTTGCTGGAAGTACCACCTTCCATCTTCGTTTGATACTTCATTAAAGATTGGAGTTGAGTAGGAGGACTCCTGTGGGCCGTAATGGCTATCCTGGAGCTTGTTCAAACAGGCTGCCACAGGAAACTTATCACTGATTTCGTATTCTGATAGTCCCTGAAAATAAGAAAAAGTTTAAATATTGAACTACTGCGCGATATTTTACTCTATTTAGACATTATCTTACCAACTTCCAACAAAACGAGTCTATTAAAACCATGAAAACTAGGTTATAATTGCATGTATATTATAATCTACCTCAGTTGCGTTGGCAACTAAGTATCTGGTTATAACCATATCAAGTTGACACAACAGTTAGTGACATTTTCCAACATAACTATTGATTTAACAATACCATATATAATAACCCATGTACATCCAAATCCCTGTGCCAGACACTCAGTGACGTGCACTACCCTGGTTAATAATAAAGTTGTTGATAAACTCTACATGCCGGGCCTGCTGAGAACCTCTATCAACAAGGACACACGGTTATAGAATGAGTTCCATCTGTTTAAAAAGATGCATTTCATTAACATTTCCTATTTGATGTCATAATTCAAAATAGTGAAAAATTAATACTGAAATTGTAATAGCTTTCTAAGCACTACCTGGTAACTACAGATGTCTTCAGCTTTTGTTTTACTGCCTCTTTGATTTGATTGGCAGCAACAAGACTTCTATTTTGAAGGTGCCAAAGATTCTGTACCTTTGCCACGGTCTTCTTCCAAGGGGACCTATTCCCTTGGCTTCATCCATGTAGGTAGCTATGTCCTCTATTACCAGAAGGTTAAGGATATGAACACTTACAAATCAAAAGAATTCAGTTTCTGAAGTCAGTGATAATTAAATTTGCAAAAGTTTATCTTTACTAATTTGAAGAAAAACCAATTTTCAAAAGTATATATGGCACCTCACCAACAGCACGTGAGTTATGTCTTCAGTTCAATAATTTAATTCTTGTTTCCTTCCATTAGCCTGCTGTGGATTTTTGTAGGCATGCAAAACCACCAATTCAGAGTCTTCATCCAGACTGAACATCCTCCTCTGTTCCTGTGGTGTAATGCCACTTTGTGGATTGCGCCCGTTATCAGTTACAGAGGTTGCTGCAGACTTTCCCTTCAGCTCCAAGGTACATGCCATGTCACTCATTGTCTCCAGCCAGAGTTGTGTTGTCTGACTCTCCCTCATAATAATTAAATAAATAGAATTAAGTTTTAATAAATATATATATATATATATATATATATATATATATATATATATATATATATATATATATATATATATATATATATATATATATATATATATATATATATATATATAATAATAATATATGTATGTATATGTAAATAACAACTTATGCCATAGCCTAATAATAACCTAATATATATATACTCCTTCTTCTTCATATCTTTCTATAACCAATAATAACCAGCAACCAGCATATGTATATGTATGTATATGTAATAATAACCTTAACCAATATATATATATAGTATATATATATCTTCCTCCTATCCCCCATATTGAGAATGAGGTGCGTAGCATACGGAACAGAAAAGTAGTAGAAGAGCATGACGCAAGTATCACTAGCACCTGCCACAAAGCTTCCCTATTAATCCTGTCATACGCCTACTACAAACCCATGAAAACTAAATACAATTTATAATTTTCTTCTCTCATTTTTCTCGTCATGTGGAACATGCAAAGAATTTGAAGTCTGCACATACTCTACCACTTCTAAATGCACTTTCTTCTTCATCAATCAGTCCTTCAGTCACTCGGCAAACTCTTTCAACCAAAATACCAGCATATATCTTCCCTACAAAACTCAATGAACTAGTTTCCCTATTTTTGATAAACACAGTCCTTCATTTTCGGAATTGCTGTCTGCGGAATTGTATTATACTTCTTCTTACAATAAAATCTCAGTGGAGTGTGATCCCAACCCTTTCAGAAACTGATATTCAAGAGATTCGCATCTATCAGAAATAGTACACCTATCTAACAATAAATGCAACTTTCCGTAATAATCTCTTCACTTCCTTGTTAGTGCTTCCACTTCTTTATTTCTGGCCCTACTTCCTCACGTAGTCTGGAAAATTGTCCTCATTTCCATATCTTCTTGTCAATATCTTCCTCTGATGTGCTGCTTGGTGAAGATTCCAGTTCTATATCTTCATCCTCAAATATTTTTAAAAATAACACGAATGAAATAAAATAAACCATTGAGCATTTACATCTAATCTGAACAAAAATAAAAATGTGTAAATAAATTGGAATAAATACAAGTTTTATTTAATGTCAAACTATATACCAAAGTAGTATTATATAGCATAAAAAAAGAAAACGAGTAATATGAAAAAAAATTAAAAATATAAATAGAGTAATCACTTTATTGAAGGTGTAAGGACTAAGCTAAGAATAACGCCACAACTAGAATATTTACAGGTTTGAGCGTCAATAATGCTCCTGCGGACCTACGTGTTGGATTCGCTGCGGGTCAGGCTGAAACGCGCCTGCGTCGTCCCATGCACGCGGTGGCCCTTCAAGCAGTCCGTTAAACAAATTAATAATGATAATGAGTGACAATGGTGACTACTACTACAAAATTACTACCACTGCTACCACTGTCTGAGGATCCTTGCATAGGGTTTGATATAACATACATCAAGCAAGTCGAGAGCAAGTTTTGATTCAAGTACTGCACTATTCAGGCTCACCTCTTTTTCTACCTCTATTCTAACTTCACTCAGGAGTCAGTCCGACTCTTTCTCTGACTTCTACTCCTTCATCTGTTATATACTCTGTAATTTATTTCTTCTTTTTTCTTCTTCGGGACCCAATCCCGCGTCTCTCAGACACTCAGGAGGGTTATGAAACTCTGAAAATCATGTTACCCATGTTCGTAAAATCAGGAATATACACACCTTATTCATCATACTAATATTCGAATGTATACAGATTTAAACTCTGACTCCGGCAACGGCTCCGGAGCAGTGATCCGCAACATGAAACAACTTAGTTTGGAGCTCTTCCAAGCCTCCGAATCTTTCTATAAAACATGTCGTCAGCTTATTTTCCATATAGATCCTTCCATATGCAAGTTTAAAGAGGATTAGTTTCTTAAGATGGGCGTAATGTCATGAAACCATCTAGCTGGAAAGCTGACACTACCAGCTATATGTATTTCAAATTTGAATGGGCTCCGAAAATTATTATTTCTTCAACCGTGGCTCAAACGGTAGAGCGACGGAGTAGCATGGCAAGGTCGCGGGTTCGAATCCTAGTTCGGATCCTAGGTAGAAATTACCTAGAGAAGTTCCCCTCCTTGAATAGGGCTATGCCCGTGAGGTGTGAACTTTAATTTTAAAAAAAAAACTAATTTGAGAGCTATATATATATATATGATATATATATATATATATATATATATATATATATATATATATATATATATATATATATATATATAAACACTATATATATATAAATATAAATATAATAATAATAATAATAATAATAATAATAATAATAATAATAATAATAATAATAATAATAATAATAATAATAATAAATAGAACGAACGAAGAAAAGGAAAGGGGAATAATGGTAACGTGTTGAAATCGGAGGAAGATAGCGAAATTTTCCCAAGC
Organism: Trachelipus rathkii; assembly: GCA_015478945.1. Taxonomy (NCBI): domain Eukaryota; kingdom Metazoa; phylum Arthropoda; class Malacostraca; order Isopoda; family Trachelipodidae; genus Trachelipus; species Trachelipus rathkii. Next base: position 10,579 of record JABUQX010142012.1, read on the forward strand.
GTGTTAAAAGGAGGAGCCACGAACGTATTCTGACCATCTGTACTATAGCACAATGGTTAAAGTGCTTGCCTTTAATGAAATAGGACCTGGATCAAATATTACATTGAAAAATTTTGAAGATATTATTTAAAAGCGAAGCTAATGTAATTTAAATATATTTAAACATATTAACTAAAAAGTAAAGATATATATATATATATATATATATATATATATATATATATATATATGTATGTACTCTTTGCTCTTTCTCTGCTGCTCTTGCTTATGTATGTATATATACAAAATAAGTTCTAGCAAATATACGCTAGTTCCTGTAGATAAATGACAGGAGGCCTAGATAAATCCAAATCTTTTTAAACATAAATAAATAACATACAAGAGTCTTCTAAAAGTTAAAAAACTTAGTGAACTTTCGATCAAACTGGACCCTCTTTTCCAGACGTGTTGGAATGAAGAGACAAAAAAATTTCTGAAGTAAAAAGTATAGAAAGGGTATCACATGAGGGAATTTGAGAGAAATATAAAAAATTAAATATGTTAAATTAAGATTTTTTGAAAAATGGTGTGAATCAATTTGTTAAGCGTGTGATCTAAGGAAGGTATTCACCCCTTGTAGTTTGTTAAGCTAGGGAGATATTTTATGCATAATGATTCAATTAATTTACGTTGATGGGGGTCGAGAGCCTGTGTGATGAGTGTCATGGTATCAATGTTAATTTTGTGATTGAGTGTGAATCTATGTAATATAAGTGCTGAGTTCTGTGAGTCATGAATAAGGCCTTGTTTATGTTGAAGTATTTTCCTTCTTGTAGAGTCGTTGTAGTTTCACCAATATAATGGGAGGTACAGTTAAAACAAGGGATTTTATATACCCATTGAAATGTTATTAGAAATATGTGTGGGAGAGTTTAAAAATACGTTTCAAGGAAGTGTTAGAGAAAGTGAGTCTTAGGGATTCAGATTATCAAGTCCTTACCCCCGCCATAACCTACATCCACCTCTCCCAGGTCTAGTTACGTGGTTTATTTTTCCTAAATTTATCTCTTTATACATGCTTAACCACAACGAATTTTTTTTTTCTGCCGGGAGTGGTTACATAGTTACACTGATACTGTCGTCTGTGTTGGTGTGCTGGGGTTTCATGTGGTTAGGGGCCTTCCCGTTCCTTTGAGTGACATTTATCCTGAGTAGGTGCGCTATTTTTGACGAGGTAATATATATATATATATATATATACATACATATATATATATATATATATATATATATATATAGTGTATATATATATATATGTAATAGATATATATATATATATATAATATATATATATATATATATATGTATGTATGTATATATATCTAGCATATATATATGTATATGTAATATATATCATATATATTATAATATATATATGTATATGTATATGTATATATAATAACAACAACTTAACCAATACTAACTTAATCTTATGTAACATAATAATAATAATAATAATATATATATGTATATACATATATATGTATTAATAAATAACTCCTTAGCCGTAATAGCCAATAATAGCCATACTAACTTCATGTATATGTCTGTATAATAATATATATATATGTATATATATATAACCAACCTTAACCTTATCGGGATGCTCAACATATATATATATATATATATATATATATATATATATATATATATATATATATATATATATATATATATATATATATATATTTAGAGTACGATCCAATTAGCTTTTGAAAATCAAAATTAACCATTTGTAATAGTGCTTGTGTTCGTAATATATATGACAAATTAGACCTTAAAAATTTTGTAGTGCAGCCAGTTGGTTTAAAACAGATGCTGAGAAAATGGAGTCCACGTTCCCTAGGAATGCCTCACGAACTCTTTTACATCATGTTCGA
>JABUQX010142012.1:17500-22500 GCA_015478945.1 Trachelipus rathkii
CTATGTAAGATTAAGTTAGTGGGGGCTTGGATGGAGAGGATAGAGCTGAGGAAGGTAGTGGGAAGAATTAAGATTGAAGAATTAAGTGAACTTAGTTAGCTCACTACTCGGAACCAAGTAGATTAAGCAGACAGTAAGAACGGTGGACAAATGAGATCGTGCTGCCACTGCATGTAGTCAGGTTTAAAAAGGGACTAGAAAATAGGGGACATATTTATAAATGAGCATTCCTGCACCTCCCCTATGATTTTCATCTCTTTCTATAGAGGTTAGCGGCGATTTATATTTCGATGGTTGAAAGGAGTCGTGATGACAGTCGAAGTTCCTGCAAACATATGCAGTTTTGTGTACATATGCTTTTAGCTTCAGGTTCTTTAAGGAGGTGGTATTAGCCACAGAGCAATTCCATTGAAGGAAGGTGGCCATGCTATGCTGTTATAAATAATATGAGGATTGTCTTTTTGAGACAATTGTCTCTATTGAGCTAGGGGTAATGTTGGAGGTGGATTCAGATGAAGAGGAAAGGCTGAGACGTGGGTCTCGAAGAGGAGGAGCAACGAATCCTGGTGGTAATGAATAGTCATTCAACAGGGATTTGGGTTATGTGACCGCTCTTTTGGGGAGGAGTTTCAGTGGTATTTGGTGAAGGGGCTTCGCCTCCGTGAATGCAAGATAAATTGAGTTCAACTAAATCCATCTTAGTGTGTGAATCTGATTGGTCGTTGGAAGAGCATTTAAAATGCTTATGTTTAGTAATGGGAGTGAAATCATTATCTGCCAAGCAAGCAGATTTAGAAATGTATAGAGGGATATGGGGCTGTTTCAATGGAAATGGGAAGGAAGGTGTCACCAGAGAGGTGCCATCTTTTTGAAAACGATTTTGGGTTACGATATAGGATATAGGATATAGGATTCGCTGGGTTGACAAAGTCTGATACTACAGATTTTGCCCGTAAGTTCTCAATGCGAATGATTTTTGGGGAGGCTGGACAATTTGAATTAGAGAATGGAGACTTAGGTCCTTCAGCCCAAGCAAATCCGGAACAGCTTAGAGGCCTTTACGGCATTACGTTGGACGTTTATATTGGCCTCTCTCAGAAGCGCAGGATGCATTAAAGAGAGTGGGTCATCACATCAAGCACTATTTGGGAGCTATTATCCTTTTTTATCCACTAAGGCATATAATACTTTAGGGAGTGCTGAGATAAGAATTTGGAAGAAGAGTTATAGGAGGATTCAGAAGAGCTGGAGTAATCTTTCAAACTATCAGAGGGTTGATTGATGGGTTGTTCAGTAGCTGTGATTGTTTGGGTATAATCTACTAAAGTCAATGCTTTTTCTCAAGAAAAGACATGGTGAGGTCTCTTCTGAGTTGCCTTTTTTACGTCTGGGGTTACTGTGTTTTTTTGGTTTAGAAGTACGTGCTTTGAATTTTAACGAATAATCTTTATCTTAGTGATTATTTTCCTTGTGTTTAGAAACATCTTTCAGGAATTTGAATAATAGTGGGAAGAGTATTATGGAACAGAAGAGACAGTCCTCTTGCACTGAGTTTGGAGAACCTGTGGTGGGTGTAAGGACAGTGTGTCTTGGCAGGAATGTTCAAGTTTGTGTTGGATAAACCAACAGTTTCATTGTTGGTTTGTTGAAGCTTAGTACTAGGGATAGGGATGTTGATAGCATTTGGACGGAAGGTGGATCAATTGCTGCCACCTTGCCAGAGAGTCAGTGAGTGTAGGAGCAGTACAGGCGAATAGGTTGAGATGGAAGTTGTGTCGATGGATTAACACGCAGAGCTTGTCAAAGCTGCTATGGTAGCAGCATAGAATAAAGCTTTTGTCTTGTGGAATACTTTTTCATTGGGCTGACGTGTAGCAACTCTCCTACTCAGGCCTTTAATGTATGGTACCTGCTCCAAGACCTCTGCTCTAAAAAACAAGTTTAGACCGGGCATTTTAAGGAAGAAGCACTGTGGAGTGTTCAGCAGTTTAGTGTGATGTATTTTCTGGGAAAAAGGAAATAATTCTCACAGACTGGGCATATGTCATCCAGGTCACCACAGTATTTTCAGGAGATGGTAACTCGTTGACTTATTAAAAACAACGTCTGGGTTGAAGGATAAACATTACGAACGTTGTAGCTTGTAAACATTATTTTCACCTTTGAGAAGGGTGGATGAGGGGTATTAAAGGTTGGCAGTAAACGAGGATTTGGGGTGTCAGGCGAATGGTAAACAGGGGGAGAATTCCACAGGTGTTTTTAACGGAAAAATATTTTTCGCAAATAGTTGAAATAATAGCAATATCTTCATCTTTCTGTTCAAAAAGAATAAATAGTAAATAGATGTTTCTTATTTCATCAGGAAAGAAATAAAATAATATTTCATAATTGACAATTAAGGATGACAAAATAGAACTTTGATTTCGGGGGCTCAACTTCCAAGAAAAAGGGACCATTTCTCATTTCCTCAGAATGATTCTTGTCCAGTAAAGAGCTTTGGAGAAGTGGATGTAATATGTGTAATATATCAGGAATGACTGCATCGAATTGCTAGCGGCGATACCGTGAGAGGGCATCATATGGAGTAAACGAATGAAACGACTTTGGCAAGTGAACTTTGCTTGCGAGATACCCTGACCGTTTGAGCACCCTGGGTGTTAAAGGGAGACATACAAGTCGACGAATCGCAAATTATGAAAGGACCCTGATGATGTGTGGAGAGGAAGAAAAAAACCAGGAGGGTACACTGCTCGGTCTGAAGTGAGTAGGAGAAGACAAGATGGTGTCAGTCTGGGAACCCGACGGATGGTAATTGTTGTTATTAGCTCATGATTTAGTAAACGTGTTTTTTTATGAATTTTCCATAAAATTTAGCTCCTAAATTTTCGTCTCATGGAGTGAAGGAATTATAACAATACAACAAATGAAAAGATAAATTAAATATATAGGATGGGCTGGAAAGACGTAAATTTCATATGGAACAGTAATCCTTCTTACAATGAGTTGTAGAAGGAACCCACACAGCCGGATATTACTCACTCGTAAGGAAAGAGCTGTGAGACGTGGCTTCATGAAAGATCTCTTGGAAATCTAAAAGCCCGTTTGCCTCCCCGTATTCACAGGCACCTTATCTTCACGTAAAAATGAGATTATACGCAAAATGCAGAACCCAGTCTCCTCAGTGGTTGGCAGGCTCAGCCTCCCTACAGTGGCGGCCCCAGGTCAAAAGAAGCTAAGAGACTGGTTTTTACTCTCACCCTCATCCACAGCGTGGTGAGTTGAAGACCTATACAGGAAAAAAGGCCAGATAGCAAGGAACTGTGACAGAAAAATGGAGAAAAGGATCAGCACTCACGTACAAAAGTTAGAAACTGTGATAAAAGAAAGGTTAGTGAAAAAACAGAAAAAGTATTAGCAAGAAAAAATAAGGAAGAAGGATGAAAAGTTAGAAAAAGATAATGTATTACAGACTTAAATGCTAATAATGCACGAATGCACAACAAATGCACACGTGATGGGGGTCGGGAGGGAACACTGCAAAAACCACTTCAGTATTAGTTAAAATCATACCACCTAAATGTATCGACAATATTCTGTACCAAAATATGAATCAAAATAACTCTTCCAGGTATATATATATATATATATATATACTTATATAATATATATATTATATATATATATATATATATATATCTATATCTATCAATCTATATATATATATAAACATATATATGTGTGTGTGTGTGTGTGTGTGTGTGTGTGTGTATGGATGTAAGGGAGTCATTGTATATGAGATATTGCTCTACTGCAGAAGTGCAGTATGTCTATAACAAAAAATAGCACCACACATATTTTCTTGCTTCAAAAAGTTGGAAGAAAGACTTATATTCACCCTTTTCGCGAATGCTTACGTATAACTCAAACTGACGATGTTGGTGTGCGGTCAGCCTAGAGTTAGTTACAGGGATCAAAATACGAGCATATATGACTTTACAGAGTGAAGTTGTTCAGATGACTTACAATTATAATTTAGGTAAAAGATACAAGTACAAGTCACCCATAAGCAGTTTCTTCTCTGACTCCATATATATATATATATATATAATATATATATATATATATATGTAATAACTTAATATTCAATACTCAATATCTATATATATATATATATATATATAATATAATAACACCATATGTATATATGTGTAGCAATAACTGTAACAGCCAGCTATCAACATCAAATAACTTAATATATATATATATACTGCCAATAATATATATATATATATATAATAATATATGTATATAATAATATTTAATATATACTATATATATATATGTATATATATGTATATATATTTATATAACCCAAATTATATACCTATATAATATAACCATAATATATATATATATATATATATGTATATATATATATATATATATAATAATAAATATATATTATATCATACATATATATATATATATAAGGCTATATATATATATATATATATATATATATATATATATATATACCTAATATATATATATGTATATATGAAATATGTATATATGTATAATAATATATACTTATATATATATATATATATATATATCATATAATATTTATTCAACATAATAATATATATATATATATATATATCATATATATAATATAATAATATATATATATATATATATATAAATATATATATATATATATATACATATATATATACTATATATATATATATATATATATATATATATATATATATATATATATACAAATACAACGCATATATATAAATATATATATATATATATATATATATATATATATATATAACAATATATATATATAATATATACATATATCTTTATATATTATAATATATATATCTTTCATATATATATAATATAATCAAACCAAAACAATTATTCCATCGAGCTCCTTTCTATGAAATTTAAAACATGTTACATTAACTCCATCGCTTGCC
>JABUQX010142012.1:27500-32644 GCA_015478945.1 Trachelipus rathkii
TTGTATATGGCAACAACAATATATACTCATAACATAACTATTACTTTCTTATATATGATTCAATGGGCGTCGGGATTGGAGTTTGCGGTAAAAACTGAAGGGAAGCGAAAAGGAAAGAGCCAGATTGTGGAAGATTGGACAAAAGGAGAATTTGAATTTGAAGTAGAATGAAAATATGAGAAGGTTGTTGAAAAGTGTCTCGATATTAGAACTGTATTTCCAGAAGAGTGAAACATCTTTGGTCCGTGGTTAAAGTAATTACTTTAAAAGAAAATTTTTTATTTATGAATAAGAATTTCTGTAAAAATTTAAATATTTAAAATATTTTTATTATAGAAATACGTGATGGAGGAGCTACAATTTTTTCGGCCACATTTCTTTTGACATTTTTAATTAAATATTAAATACAAAATTACAAAAAGAAGAAATTTGAAATATTGAATTATAAAGAACGTGAAGCTGCATTATTCGGAGTATTCGAATCATACGAAGAAAATTTCAAAATTCTCTTCTATTTATATTATGTATATATATATATATGTAGTATAAAGTATATAGATGTATAATATGTAATATATATATATGTATATATATATACATATATATATATAATAATATATAATAATATATATATATATAATAATAATATGTATATATAATAATAATAATAATATACATAATAATAATATATAACCAATAATATGTATATATATATATACAATATATATATATATATATATTATATATATATATATATATATATAAATAAATATATATATATATATTTATATTTATATTTATATTTAATAATAAATCACGATGTTACATCTACTTTTTATTAGCGAATTGAAGAGTTTACCTTGAACCAAGAACAATTGGTTTCTCCGTTTTCTATAAAGGGACTTTTAAATGGTATACTGTGATAGCCCACCACCACTTTAGTTGGCTTATATGAAGTACAGTTTATATGTATATAGTATATGTAGCTATGTATATATATAACTATATATATATGTAACCTTCTTCCTTCCTTTAACCTTATTGTAGCCAACCCTTAATAATATATATATAACTGCATAATATATATATGTAATATATGCTAATAATAGCCAATATTATATATACTTATATCTTATTTATATATAATAACATATATATATATATATATATATATATATATCTAATAATATATATATAATAACATACTATGTATATATATATATGTAATATATATATATATACCCTCTCATATATATATATATATATTATACATATGTGATAATTTTAAGAACATTACTTCTGAGTTTATTTTAAAGAGAGTGAATTTTTCCCTATGAATGGACCTCAATGGGTATTTTTATCTTCAAAAATACGAAAGAGAGAGAAGGAGAGAGAGAGAGAGAGAGAGAGAGAGAGAGAGAGAGAGAGAGAGAGAGAGAGAGAGAAGATAGCGAGAGAGAGAGAGAGAGAGAGAGAGGAGAGAGAGAGAGAGAGCACAGGTATGTTGTTATCGAAGAAAGTTTTCCCTGAGGCATCCCCATAGGACATTCACTTGTTATATAGAAACTTGAAAAAAAAAAATTTACATGCGTAGTATTAGTTACATTCTGTATATATATATATATATATATATATATATATATAACATATATATATATATATATATATATATATATATAACAACAACATATATATACCCTTATATATATATATATAACTCTTTGCTCTATCAACCTGTAACCTTATATATATATACCATACAACCCATCCAGCTCAAGAACCAGAGTCTGGCCGAGCCGCAACCAATCCGTAGGCGAAGCAACAACAGCAACTTAGCAAGCAAAAGCAACAGCGCTGACAGGTGGAGACAATGTCAAAATACAGATTAGATGAGGGTTTTTAAAAAACTCTGAATTTTGTTGGCATATCAGTAAATATTCACATGTGTAATTATATATATATATATATACATATAACATATATACTATATATATATATATATATATATATATATATAACATATATATATATATATATACCATATATATATATATATATATGTATATATATATCTCACCTCCACCCTGGGCAGCCCCTAGGGTGTCGAGGGTGGAAATATGTAGTAAATCTTAAGAAACTTTACGGTTCTTATAATTGTTTTTATATGACTAACCAGCTTTGCTTTTTGCACAATCCTCCAAGAACGGTCGTAAAAGGGTATCTTAGCTGAAGGTTATACGGATTGGGAGAGGATCTGTATTTTAAATCTAGTCTACGCTGACTGTATATGTTTTAAGCATGCTATTTAGCTCGACGATTTTCTCTAAATGGCCATCCATTATTGAAACACCTCCATTACACTTCAATGATATATCGAAGTACGCAGTTTCACATCCCTCCTTCGCTGCAGCTGTAGCTCGCATTCTATGGCCGTGTACATCATCTGATGCACATATAACACGCATTCTGGAGGGATCACGGGGTGTGAAAGGGTGTCTATCTGAAAAATCCGATGTGTGACTAACACATGTATACCAAGATTAATGAACCAGCACTTCTGAATATACGATATAACACCCATAGCTGCCGTCTTTTCAAAATGCGCTATAATACCAAGAGCTGTTAACACTACAACTTCCTCACCGATACTGAGGCCATCAAGAGAAACAGTCTAACCCCCCACCTTTAAACTAGTAACATGATAAACGTGAATTTTTATGGCAGTTCCTTTTTTATCACACAACTATCTCTCGATATATATATATATATATATATATATATATATATAACATATATATATATATATATATATATATATATATATATATATATATATACCTCACTTTGCTCACTATATATATATATAAGAAAAAAGGTTAGTAAAATACGTTTTTATTTTAAAGCATTCATTATGTAATCGGAAACTAAATAATCATTGACATATAAATTTTTAGCATCGAAAATATTTACAAATTCATTGACACAGATATTGTTTAAAAAACATTTGATGAAATAAACACAATAAGCTCTAAAGCAGAGTATGCGGGCTGAACAGCCCTAGCCAAAGTTTTTACATAATTTACATTGTTACATTTTAAAAATGAAGTGATGTAATGATTATCCAAAATAAATTTCAAGTTTAAAGAATCAATCAGGTACACATCTCCGTTCTTCTCCTTGTAGATGGAAATCCAGTGTCCCCACGATGTTACATCTCGATGCGAAGTGTTGAACACGAATCCACTATCCTTCTTCAGCCTCACAGAATCTACTTCATTAATAGCGAACACCCCTAAAAATCGAGGTTCGTTTTTAAACATAGCTTTTATTTCTTCTTCTTCATTCATCTTTAGTAATTCAAAAGCACATTACGGGCTCTGTCAATTTCAATAAGCTGAGGGTGCTCCAGATAAACGATGACGGTAATGGATGTTTGTAGACTTCCGCTAAATGAAAGATTGAGGCCTAATGTTCCCTTTCTCAGAATGTTTAAATGACTTGCGTTACAAGCTGAAAGATCTGGGCTGAGATCAAACGCGTATAAATTACTATTCGTCGCGTATTCTTCAAGGTTCATTCCAGTACCACTATCACCGCATGAAACAGTGTTGGCTATTAGGTCGTGGAAAGGTCGCGAACATAGAGATTGCACCCCATTATATGACATTTCATAATCACGTCCGTATGGCTGTCCATTTACATGTAAACTGACACCCGTTAGGCCAAAAGGGGCGAATTTATATGGGGAATTTTTATAATGTCCTGAATATGCTTCGTGTTCTACAATTCCAGCTATTACTTTTTGAGGTAGATTACCGTTAACAATGTTTGGAATGCTGATGCTTGATAAACCATGAGTGAAGTTAAATACCTTGGTTTCTACTCTTCTGATTGGGTACTTTGCTGTGGTTGTTAAAAGCGACTTCTCAATTTCCAAATGCCTTTGAGGAAATAACTTCACCTTTCTAACATAGAGAAAAGCCTCTAGCAGTTTGAAGATAGGCTCAGGACATGCAGTTGTAGCAGTAGGATTACTTTTTATTTTAAGTGCGAATTTCGGACTTGAACGGGATAAGCGGATTCTAGCATCTACAGATGGAAGAATAAGTCTTTCTTGAGAGAATATATCACCATTTAAACGGCCGTAGAATTCATAAGTGTTATTTATGACTTTGGCCGCTTTATCTACATGTGTATCCTCATCTTTGAAGCTGTAAAAACCACATGATTGAAGATGAGACTGCTTAGCATCATCAGAAAAGTTCAGTAGATGTTCTATGTAGCTTCTATAAGGATAACTAGCTGCTGAAGTGCCAAGTGAAGTTTCATTGAGGTAAACATCAATCTGGTTAAAACAAGAATATAGGAAGTTCGACTCTGTATACACTATGTGGTCGTCGCCTGTAGGAAGGTCTGTGCCATCAGGGTTTGTCAATTTCGTTTTAAAATATAGAAATACATTAGATGGATCTAGATATTGGTCCGAGGTACCTGGGATATTGAACTCTAAAGGAACGTCAGTGCTGGTGATCGAGTGTGTGGGATTGATGCTGATGAAGTTGCTGTCACTCACGCTAATCTGAGTAGGATTCATCGAGAAGAGATCCAATTCGCTCTTGCAGCAGTCTGGACTAGCAGGATGAAGGAAATGCATCTTGCTGGTGTGGTGATAGGGTGTATAATGAACAAAGCTTCAGATGTAACCCCCTTATATACATGATAGCCGAAAGTTGTAGTTAAAGATACCATTTAGTAGTTAAATGGTAAATACATCAATACGTTTTGTAGATTTGAGCCTTTTAGCCTTAGGGTTTTTCCGGGTTGTGATTTTCTTATGACCTTTCTTCTTCAGAGCTCTCTTAGTCTTAGGCTTTTTTCCTATTTGTGGCATTCCTGCGCCCTTTAACTTTAACCCTGCCATGTCCTGTCATTTTACGTCTTATTTTGAGTTTAACGTCATCGAGCATCTCGTCAGAAACCTCGCAACAATCCGTCTTTTACAATGATGCACGAAGGATTAGCTCCTGTCGCCCATCTGTATAGTGTGCAGACCCTGTTCTTATAAGCTTTTTACTAAACATTCACCCCTCTTCTAAATACGAGGGGATGGCGCTTCGTAGGTACTTGGTGAGAAAAATCCTCCA
>JABUQX010142013.1:0-7500 GCA_015478945.1 Trachelipus rathkii
CAACTGTCTCAAACAATTTTGGTAATGTACAAACTAATCATTTTATTACTACTGTCAATCCATCGCATGTGGGATACATCTTTTTTAAATCAAATTTATTAAAGGGGGGGAGGGGTGTTATAGATAATACAAGGGAGAATGGGAGCAATGAAGCAAATATCCTGTCAGACCCAACAGATTTGAGTGCTGATGACGAACGCTGCGTAAGCAGCAAGATAGTTACAGCCGATGTTGAGGGAGACAATAGGGTTTGCAAGATTGATAATTTGACCTTGTATATAGTCTATGACACACTAAATAAGATCGATTATATATTAGACTCAGGTTCTGTACATAATATTTTATCTTGCAATGCTAATGACCATCAAAAAGCGCCAGTAGGATACCTACTTGCAGCTAACAACTCAAAAATTGCAATCTATGGTATTAAAGATATTGAAATCGATCTGGGATTGGGACGTAGATATAGGGATACTTTTTATGTAGCTAATGTAAGTACCAACATCTTAGGATTAACCTTTTTAAAGAATTTTGAGATGGGCATTAATTTTAAAGAAGATTTATTATTAGATCAAATTACAAATAAGACCATAAAATTGAGTAGAAATGTGAATTTTAATATTAATGAAGCTCCTATTTCTTCTTCTTCAAATCTCTCTCTCTCTCCACCTCCTGTGCCTTCTAGTTCTATAAATTTTAATGAGTTATTGTCAAAATATTCTGAGTTATTTGTAAACCCTTATCTCCCCGAAAACCACCACATCAAATTGAAACAAGAAGAAAGGTGGAATGAAATTTTTGAAAAATATAAAAATAAAAATAAGAGAATGAGCACAGCATTAATAGCTGAAGACGGTCAAATAACTACGGACGAAGAAGCCGCCTATATTCCAGAGAGAGTATTAATAGAACTGGCCAACAATTATCCTTATAAAATAGATATAAAAGGACCGCCCGTCTCCCTTAAGCCAAGGAGGGTCCCGCACAAACTTTATGCTCAAACCAAAGCAGAACTTGACAACCTCGTAGCTACGGGAGTCCTCCGCCGCAGCCATTCACCTTGGTCTTTTCCCATGAGTGTCCTCCAGAAAAGCGAAAATCGAGTCAGAATAATCTCAGATTTCAGAGAATTGAACAAAAGAGCCGAGATAGGAGTCTATGGACTTCCGCACCTGCAAGATGCAATATCAAACCTGCAGGGGAGCCGTCTTTTCACCAAACTTGACGTGACGCAGGCATTTTACTCAGTGCCATTAGCCCCGGACTCACAAAAGTACTTTACCATTACTTCAAATATCGGATCGTTTACCTACAGAAATCTTCCCATGGGTTATGTGTCATCTCCCTTTATCTTTCAGGCTTACATTGATACAGTCCTACAAGGCCTACCAAATACTCAGGCCTATATGGATGATATATTGATTTACACAAAGACCGAAGAACAGCACAAAATTCTCCTGGAGAATTGAAGAGGTTAAGTTATCTGCATATAAGTTTAAATCCCACAAAATGCCAAGTGGCCAAAAAAGAGATTGAATACTTGGGATATACGGTCAATGAAAATGGTATAAGACCTAATCCTGATAAAATTGGGGATATATTGAATACCCCGAAGCCCAGGACCATCAAAGAATTAAGATCTTTCCTCGGGCGCGTGAGTTTCTATCGAAGCAGCGTCCCATTATTTTCTGAAATAACAGCGCCCCTAAATCTCTTTCTGAAGGAAAGCCATATTCCAATCGCCGCGTCTGTTGGAATCTCACCGCAGAGAAAGCCTTCAAAAATATTAAAAATGCTGTTGAAAATGCTTCTGTACTTGCTTATCCTGGCACCTCTTCTAATTACAAAATTATCATACATACCACGAAGGTATCTGCAGCGGCTGTTATTTTATCTACTACGGCCACAGATGACCATCCAGTGGCTTTTTATAGTTCCCTTCTCTCCCCTATAGAGAGGAATTACGACGAAGCAAATCGTCTGTTAGTCTGTTTAACAAAAGTTTTCAAGAAGTATGGATATCTCCTCACGAATAAAAATATTGATATCGAAACCAACTGCCGTGAACTCATAAACAAATATAAAAGAGCAAATGATGATAAAAACTTCAATATTCGTGAAATTAGAAGTCTGAATTTACTATCTAGTTACAAAGTTTCTTTCAAATTATTAACAAAAAAGAAAAATCCCTTAGAAGAATACTTATTAATAAATGATATCCGTAATGATGAACCAAATAACGAAGAAAGTGAGGCTACTGACGAAGTAAAAACAGCTGAGATCACACCCTCCCCTACGAATGCTGTGATTGGTCCTCGCCTCAGCAAACTGGCCAATGAGAACGGAGTTCCCGTACTCAACGTGGAGTCCTGTCCGAATTTTACAACCACTTTTAAATATCAAGAACTTTCTCCAACACTCAAGACTCGGTATCATGAGGCCATAAAACTTAACCGCGCACGTGCCACGGCCGACATTCCAACAAAGGGTGAAAGTACAAACCTTTTAAATAACCACAATGTAAACAAAGAAAATTCCACACATAGTTCTCCTGAGAATAAAGGGACTTTAAAACCCAAAGGGTTGAGAATGAAAGAAAGAATAGAAATGGAAGAAAAAGAATTATTCAAAATAAGTGAAAAATCGCCAACTAAAAAGTTAGATGAAATAAATGATATTCTTACTGAAAATACACGAATAAATTTAATTCAGCGCTGTAATGAAGCCCATATTGACTTGATAAAACGCTTCCGGAAAGAAGTTAATTACGAAGAGATTAGTAAAGACCAGTTAGAAGATGAATATATAAATGCATTACTTGAAAATAAAGAAAAAAATTCATTGATCATAAAGAAACAACCCTTCTGGTTCAAGAAAAAGGAAATCTCTCTTTATGTAGATACATCACAAAATTATGCCAGAGTCATTCTTCCAGAACAACATATAGACGATATTATACGAATGACTCACTTTCAAGGACACCTCGGGATATCGCGCTGTCTTACCGCGATAAAAGGAGACTTTGTGTTTCGCAACATGCATAAGCGAGTCAAAGCACTTGTGAGAAGCTGTCCACAATGTCAAATAGGAAAAACCGGACGTGGTATAAATCCTATTTACGGAAAATATAAAGAAGTATCCTACAAGTTCCAAGATTTAAACTGTGATATTTTGAAATTGCCTGTTTGTAGAGGATACAAGTATTTATTAACCCTCATTGATAGGTATTCTCATTATGTGTGGGCCTTTCCCCTCAAGGATATCACAAAAGAAACCATCGTTAAAACATTAATAAATCAGCTAATCCCGATGTGTGGAGTTCCCAGCCATCTGATCACAGACCGAGGTGGAAATTTTACATCACATTTATTTGAAAGTGTCTGTAAACTGTTAGGAATAACACATATAACTACCGCGAGCTACGCTCCATTCTCGAACTCCAAGGTAGAGGTAACCCATAAGATGATTCTAACCAGTTTAAGAACCATGCTAGCTGAGCCAGGCATGGAGAGTCAAGGGTGGTTAGACGTTTTACCATTCGTCTTATTCGCGCTTCGGCTTGCCCCCATCTCCGAATCGGGCATCTGCCCCAGCAAATTGATGTTCGGGCAAGATATAAACATTCCTGACGGTTTGATAGACCCTTCACTCCCAGACGGTCCTAAAACCTATGATAATTATATTGAAAAACTAGCAGGACTCATAGCCAAACCACTCTCTCAGAGGACCAACTTAAGAAACAGAAACGTGTTCGTGCCTCGTAACTTAAAAGATGCTCACTATCTGCTGGTAAAGAGTCAACAATACAATCGTGGTAAGCTCTCTCCAAGATTCCACGGACCTTATAGAGTCGTCAAGATCACTAATAATAACGCTCATATTGTAAAAGGAGATAAGGTGGTGGTAGAAAATTTAAGAAATGTCAAAATTTTCTATAATCTCGTTCCTGACCCACCAGAACGCAAGAAAAACGCGGAATAACAAAAGTAGAGAAAAGAAATGAGGAACCGAGGTAAATAGCTCTTGGGGAAAATAAGAGTCTAAGACGTTGCTATGGTAATTAATACGAGAACAATGGTGTTTATAAAAGGTATTAAATATTCATATTGTAAGTTCTTTCTCCTTCCACAAGTAGTATTTCACCTGTTCTTCCTCTTTCCTCAACTTTGTATTTCATGTATTCAATCGAAGGAGGGTAAGAAAGTATCTCTGTGAAATCGAAAACAGGGGCCTCACCCCTGTTCTCCGAGGCAGAGATCCTTTGTTGCACTCGCGGGCCACCAGTCTAAGGTGAAAATTACGGTAGGGAATCCTTGTAAGACAATAGCATGCAGTGTCTTAGAGTGTATGCATCTCTGTAAGAGGCTCTTGCAAACCTCCTGCATATCACTTTGCAATAATGGTGGCCTACTTCATACTTACATTATGTACATTATTTGAAAGTCTAATGTTTGGTGCCTCTTTTCTTCCGCGGAGGAAAAGAATGCCAAACGAACGAGGGTTATGATTGGTGCCTGGGTCCACATAGGACGCCACCGAATCATGCCCGGGAGTCTCGAAGCAACCCTCATAGTGAGAGGATGCCCTACGTAAATTGTTAGAGTTAACAAAAGGCCGGCAGGTCTATTTAGGATAGGGAATTAGTGCATTATCTTATTAGTTAGTCTGTGAAATTCATAATAGTGCTAACGTTGATATATGCCCATCCATTATTCATCCATTGTTTAATGAAAATCATCTTTGTATTGTTTATCTAACTATCATAATAAACCAACTACGAGGAAAGTGCTCTAATTACCCCCCCATTCTATGACTGTCTAAGTGATTTCTGTCTATATATATATATATATATATATATATATATATATATATATATATATATATAAATATATATATATAGATATATCTATATATATATATATATATATATATATATATATATATATATATATATATATATATATATATATAAGAATAATATATTTAACACATATATATATGTAAACAAATTATATATATATATATATATATATATATATATATATATATATATATATATATATATATATATATATATATATATATATATATATATATATATATATATATATATAAATAATTGAAATATATATCTCGATATATATGTATATATAATATATATATATATATATATATATATATATATATATATATATATATATATATAACCTTATATAGCATATATATATATATATATATATATATATATATATATATATATATATATATATATATATATATACCCCTGTGTGGGGGGAAACAATTCTCATTAGTGTACTTCCTGCATATCAAGAGAGGTGCTAAAAGGACAGTGGTATCTGGATTAGGGATCCGCTATCGCTTACTTAAACCCTAAGAATCCTTATTTATTCATGCCTCGCTGGTCATGACAGACATAAACGACCTCGTATATCCCTGCAAAACTGTATGAAAAATCTCCTGTGCTGGTTGAATGTGTGAGAGAATAAATGCGAGAAAAGAATGAGTGAAGTGATGGATGTATTTAGAAAAGGTAAATTTGATCTGCTTTCTGTGACTGAAACAAAGATGAAAGGAAGCGGACAAGACGAGTGGTATGGGTGATATGAGTATGTGCTGGAGTGGAGAAGAATTAGAGGGGGGAAAGGATAAGTGATTCTTATGAGTTATGTGTGGCACATAAATTTGGTAGATTTTGTTTAAACTTAACCATTAGGTTAAGTTTAAATTTGAGAAAGCCAAGGTATGTATGGCTATAACATATGTCCTTTCCTTGCGCGAGTGTAAAAAAAATCATTTGGTGATGTACAGAAAAGTGCGACTTTATGGGATAATCTGAATGATGTTTTGGACGTGGTGAGTGGGGGTTTCAGACTGACTGCATTGGGCGACTTGAATGGCTGGGTAGGAGATCGACAGAAAAATGGTATAACTGGGGCCTTTGGGGTAGCAGGGAAAAGGAAAATGGTAGGAAGGTGATTGATTTCTATGATGAGAGAGGTATATGTGTAAATAATACATTCTTAGAGCACAAGAATATCCATAAGTATGCGAGATTTGGTATATTTAGAGATGTTGTCGAAGCGAAGAGTATGATTGATTTTGTGTTGGTGAAGATGTTGAAGTATGTGATGGATGTTAAATCAGTGAGGGGTTGGGAATATCAGTTATTATTATTGTTCTATATTTTTTGTTGTAAAATTAAGTTAGTGGAGAGGAAAGGAAGTGGAAAGAATTAGGAGTGAAAAGTTAAATGAACAAGGTTGTAAGGAAAGTATGAGAAAGCACTTGCAAATAAGTCAGTTGAATTTGAACAAGATGAAACTGACAAATTCTGGGCGCAGATGAAGGAAGAGTTTGTTTGTAATGCAACAGAAGTATGTTGGTAGGATAAAGTAGAAAGTAAGAATGTCAATAGTGAATGGTGAAGTGAAGTAAAGCAAGAAGAAGTAAGATTTGTGGAATAGAAAGATGATTCAGCGGTTAAAAGTTAAAAGGATTCTTTGTTGAATGTGCTAAGAAACAATGATGAGGTTTCGAAAGAAACATGTATGAAAATATATAGTGTGCAGAGTGGGGAAAAAACATTTAAAAAAAAAAGACAATGGTTTTTCCTATAAAAAAAAAAAGACGATAAAACAATTTCATAAAAAAACAATATAAAACTGGTTTTTTTTTTGTTTATTTGGTTTTTAAATTTATAAAATTAATAGTTTCACTTTTTTATTATATAGTATTTACATCACTTATATGAATGTTTTGACAAGTTTTTGAGCCAAAATATTTATATTAAGCACTCAAAGAAAGAGAATTTAAATTTAAACATCCATTTTTTCACATTTCTTAAAATTATATTTAGAATTAGTTTCATTTATATATATATATATATATATATATATATATATATATATATATATATATATATATATATATATATATATATATATATATATATATATATATATATATATATATATATATATATATATATATATATATATATATATATATATATATATATTATATTTTCTATCCCTTGAACTAAAATCGATAAATCTTGTTTTATCAGAAATGATCGTTGTCTTCATATCCAGAAACTCGTGCTTTTATAAATTTCATCACGGAATGACGAAAATCAGGTATTTACGACTCTAAAAACTTTTCTTCGCAGAAAATGAAGCAATCTTTCTGGTTCCTCTACCTCACATTCTTTCGACATTTTGCAATTTTAATATGTCAACTCCAACTTTACTTCTTCCTCTTGCATCTCTGTCTGTACTATAATTGCCTTAACTTCTGCTGAAGCTGAACAGTCTGGTCAAACTTTTCCCTCTAATTCCACTCTAGACGGTTCAGAAGCTATTCCTCCTATCCGACTCCTTTCAACTCATTAAAATGTTATTTCTGTACTCTCTGAACTTAAGACAAAGACGTCGGAGAGTGCTGAAGCTATCCCTCTAGTGGTCCTCATAACCTCTGCTT
>JABUQX010142014.1:0-7500 GCA_015478945.1 Trachelipus rathkii
CTTGCTCTTGTTTATGAAACCTGGTTGTTAACCTTCTGCAAGAAGTTTCTGAAAGCAACTACCATCAGAACTTCAATATATATATATATATATATATATATATATATATATATATAAATATATATAATATAATATATATATATATATATATATATATATATATATATATATATATATATATATATATATATATATATGTGTAGGAGGGGGGGGCAGGGGGGCACTTGCCCCCCTTAATTATGGCGATAAGAAATATAACCTTATATGTTTGCCAGACGACGTTTTTTAAGGGTTTAGTAGTAGAAAAACTGAAAAAAATACATCAATCGATAGATAATGAAGTAGTAATTACTAATTAATAACGTATTATATTATTTTTTCTAAAGTTTTAATGTGTTTTCGTTTTCATATTGGGTTAAAGTCAACTAGTTTGTGCTTTTATACAGCTGGATTCTTCTGACATTATTCTCCGCTAGAACTTTCAGTATGTCGATAGCATTTGGCGGCTGCCAAAGCTGTTAAATCAATCACGGAAGGCGTACCCGTTGATATTCAGCTGCAGACAACACATTAAAAAACAATTGCAGAAATTAAAAGAAATATTACAGCAATTTTGAAGACCATAATTATATATATATATATATATATATATATATATATATCTATTTATTTATTTCTTACATGTATACTCCTATATATATATATATATATATATATATATATATATATATATATATAACTCTACTATATATATATATACTATATCCTTTCAACCTTTGCCCCCCTAAATAAAAACCCGCTTACGCCCATATATATATATATATATATATATATATATATATATATTAATATAATATTATACATATATAAATATATATATATATATATATAACCCTTATATATATGCTATATATATATATATATAACTATTATATAACCTCTATATATATATATATATCTATATATATATATATATATCTTATATATATATATATATATATATATATATATATATATTTATATAACAATATGAATGTGTAAATAAATAAATTTCGGAATTATATTGTTATAAATATATATATATATATATATATATATAGTCGTCAGTTCTGGTTATATTATTATCAGTTATATGGTCACCACTCGATATGATATCCTATTATCTGGTATGACAACTATATAGCGACGGAGGATGATCAGCATGTATGTCGCGATGTCAGTCTGTTCCACTTCAGGACAAGCCGTCGACTGGTTCGGATTAAGTCCGGCTAAGGCAAAGGCGATCGAAGGTTGTCGGAGAGGGTATGCTGATCTGCACGAGCTCGTTGGCTAAACAGGAGGCTGGGTGTTCTTCTGGCCAACTCTGGGACAATCTGGAAGGGACAGAGAGTATACAAAATACTCTCTGTAGTTATCTCTATGACAGGTAACCTCAGCGGCTACCTGCGAAATTATCTCTTTAGTAGTTAAACTACTTTTTAGGTGGCAGACTAACTGGAGGATCTCGGAGGTCCGGCGAAGATATCACCATCCACGGAGACCATCCACCTACAGGAGAACCTCTTGAAGATCGTCCAAAGGGTTCTTGGTAACCCTGAGGAGGTTTCTAAGCCTCTTGGTAGGCTCAGAGAGAGGGAGAGAAGTAGGGCCAGTCGGAGATCTTGTAGTCCAACTCCGGGGGAGAGACGAGGCAGCCCAACTTCTTGTAGAGAGACGTGGCAGTTCAACTTCTAGTAGAGAGACGAGGGAGTCCAACTTCTTGTAGTTTCTTCTTCTTCCTGGCTTCGTAGGTCGGATCTGATATTTCAGCTTATTGTTCTTTATTAGCAAATTATCTCTTAGTGGTAGCAAAGCGCTACGAATTATTTCTTTAAAGGCTAATAAGACAAAAGCGAAACAACAGATTATTTATTTTTAACGAAAAAGTCGTACAAAGTTATAATAAAAAAAGTTACATATATAATAATCAAGTTTTTATACAAATATTATTACTATTTACATTTGACCAATTTATAACTTTTATTTTTATTTTTATTATAATATTTTATATACATTTAAAAAAAAATTATATTTTATGGTCTAACTTTTCTAAAAATGGATTTTTGTAAATATAATAAAATGAAACATTGCCGAAGCTATCGGTAGATGGCGTTTGCCTTCACATTCTGAACATAATATAAACACCAGATGGAGTTTATTGTTAAAAGTTCATTATTATTGCTTAAAACTAAGTTTTTTATAAAATATATATATTTTTATCAAATATTGATAATATTTATAATATAATATAACAAATGTAATATTTTTAATATACAATTTTTAATTAATAACATCTGAATAAGGAAAATAAGTCATTTTTAAATTTAATAGACTTTGTGATATTTGTTACTTTTGCTTTTATGGTTTATTCTAGAAATATTTTCGTTTGGGGGAAACTAACTTAAACACTTCACTATATATTTACTTCCCCACCAGAACACGGAGTGGCTTCCATCCTGAAGCGGAACCGGTGCTGAGGGGAACACTTAAAGAAAGGGACTGAGTGGATTCTATCCTGAATCGGACTCTATTAGGAAATGTGTATTTCTTTTTTTTTTTATATATATATATTTGATATAATCACTAAAAGGGGCACTGAGTGGCTTCTATCCTGAAGCGGACTCTATTAGGGAGTGTTTATTTCTTTTATCATTAGTATTTTATGTAATCACTAAGAGGGGCACTGAGTGGCTTCTATCCTGAAGCGGACTCTACGGGGAGGGTTTCGTCTAGTAAGGGGGGCACTTGGAAGAATAGGGACAGTAGGAATCCTTAGGACATCAGCAACGTCAGGGACATCAGGAACATCGGCGGCGTCAGCGACATCAGGATCATCAGGGTCATCAGAGACATCAGGGTCATCAGGGACATCAGGATCATCAGGGACATCACGATCATCAGGGACATCAGAATCATCAGGGACATCAGGATCATCAGGGACATCGGGATCATCAGGGACACCAGAGACAGTAGGATCATCAGGGACATCAGAGACATCAGGATCATCAGGAATCGTTGACGTTACCGTTTCCATAAAAGCAGGTTTTAAACGGCTAATTGAGACTACTGTAGTTTGACCATTCCTGAGTTCTATCTTGAAACAATGTGGCATTCGTTGAAGGACTTTGAAAGGACCACTATAGGGAGCTTCTAAGGGTTTTCTGATCCTATCAGTCCTTAGGAAGACATGAGAACAGGTCTTGAGTGCCTCCGGAATATATGAAGAATTGTTGAAGGAGTGAAAAGTAGGAAGGTCTCTAAAGTCCAATTCTTTCATGTGGGCGATAAATTTCTTCATAAAAGAATCCATTTCTTGTTTGTTGTTAGGAGAAGATTGAAGAATGTCCATAGGACAAAGTGGAGTTTTTCCAGTTACTGCTTCAAAGGCGGAATAACCGGAATCGTTTGGAATGCATCTGAGACCAAGTAGAGTGATGGGTAAAGACAGAAGCCAGTTTTCTTTACGTGCCATCAAGGCAGTCTTGAGAGATCGGTGAAACCTTTCTATCTGGGAATTTGTTTGTGGGTGGTAAGAGGTTGTTCGAAGACGATGGAAACCAATCATATGTGACAACTCACTGAAGAACTCGCTTTCGAATTGAGGACCTCTGTCAGAAATCACATAGAGAGGAACACCGAATCTAGATATCCACTGCATAAAAGCATAGGCAACAGATTTTGCTGTAGTGTTTGTAATTGGGAAGGCTTCAGCCCATTTTGTGTTTCGGTCGATGCAGGTAAGTAGATAACGAAAAACTGGAGAAGAAGATCCACAAAATGCTGAAGGTGAAAAAGGACCCACTATATCTATATGAACTGTTTCGAATCTTGAAGAAGGAATTTCTAATGGAGTGACCGTTGTTTTGGTGTGACGATGAACTTTAGACAGCTGGCACTGCTCACAAGTGCGTACAAAAAGCCTAATGTCACGATCCATACAAGGCCAAAAATATCTTTTCTTGATCAGTCGTAAAGTACCTTTGATACCAGGATGGGACATTTGATGCAACGTATTAAATATTTGAAGGCGAGCTGGCTTCGGAAGAAATGGTCTGGGAAAAGAAGTAGAGGTATCGCACCATATCTTGAGGTTGTCCTGCAGGGGATAATTATGAAGACGATCATGATAGGTCTTGATTTCTTCATCTTTTTCTTGAAGGCGAGCTATTGCAGGCAAATCGACAGCGTCAACTGATACCGAATGAATCCGGGAAAAAGTGTCGGCCACCATATTGTCTGCTCCTCTGATATAACTTGCTGTAGAAATATATTCTGTTAGTACTGAGAGATGTCGCTGTTGACGATCACTTTTTGCAGGATTTTTGGAGTAGAAAGCGGAAACAAGAGGTTTGTGATCTGTGCAAAGGGTGACGACTCTTCCCTCTAACATGTGTTTAAAATGAAGGACAGCATAATATGCTGCCAAAAGTTCTCTGTCGAAAGCAGAATATCTTCTTTGGGGATCTGATAACTTCTTGCTGTAGAAGTCAATGGGAACAGGTTGACCATCAATCATCTGGTGTAATGCTGCTCCGATTGAAGTCTGACTGCTGTCAGTTACGAGTTGTAAATGTGAGACATTAGGTAAAGAGAAAGGGAGTGTTAGGGCATTTTGAAGAGCTTCCTTAGTATCTTGAAAAGCTGTCACTTCTTCTGGAGTCCATTCAAGAGATTTATCCTTGGGATGAAACTTGGCTTTTTCAGATAATGGGAAGACGATTTTGGCAAAATTAGGGATAAATCTTCTGTAGTATCCTAACATCCCAAGGTATCTTCGTAGAGATGCTGAATCGCACGGTAGAGGAAAACTTGAGATGGATTCTTTCTTTTCGTTGGGAGGACATAGTCCTTCTGAAGACACGGTGTAGCCGAGAAAATTGAGTGAAGATTGGTTAAATTCACATTTTTCTAAAGAGATTTTAAAACCATTTTCTTGGAGGAGTTTAAAAACTTGTTTCAGATGATTTTCATGTTCAGTTTTGGATGTAGAAAAAATGAGACAATCGTCTAAATAGGTAAACACGAAGGGAAGGTCTCTGAAGATGGCGTCCATTACTCTTTGAAATGTAGCTCCCGCATTCTTTAAACCAAAAGGCATAGATAAAAATTCGAAGAGACCAAACGGAGTGATGACTGCTGTTTTCTCTATATCTTCTGGTCTGATGGGGATTTGGTGATAAGCCTTTTGAAGGTCAATCTTGGAGAATATGGTAGAGTTATGCAGGCGTTGAGATAGGCTCTGAATGTGTGGAATGGGATATCTATCCTGTTTTGTTATGCTGTTAAGGGCTCTGAAATCCCCACAAGGTCTCCATGTTCCAGGTGTTTTCTTAGGCACGAGGTGTAAAGGAGACGCCCATGCAGATTTACTTGGCCTCACTATTCCACTTTTTAGAAGAATGTCAAATTCAGCTTTTGCCGCCTTTAACTTGTCGTCAGGTAATCGGCGAGCTCTGGCAAAAACTGGGGTTGAATCACCAGTTTCTATGTAGTGTTTTGGTCCATTATCTTTAATTACTAGATTGTTGATGTCTATAGGTGAAATTAAGGACGGGAAATCTTGTAGGAGTGAAGTTATGTCTGTATTTTCACCTTGAAGTTGAGCGTGAAGAGATGGTACCTCCTCAGAGGTTATTTTCAACGGAGCTAGAAGAGTAGTATAAGTATCTTGCAGTGTTCTTTGTCCACAGTCAATTAGGAGACCAAAATTGTGAAGAAAATCCATTCCAATAATAGGCATAGTAATTTCTGCTACTATAAATGTCCAGGTGAATTCTCTTCTTAATTTTGGTATACTGATATTTGCTACAACTTCCCCATGACACTTTATGGGCGAGCCATTGGCTGCGGAACAAGTGACGTTTGAAGGGTGCAGCGTCATGTTAGAGACCATGTTATATGGAAGGCTAGATATGCTGGCTCCGGTATCTAGTAAAAACTGGTGCATGGTGCCAAAAATCCGTACATCTATTGTTAACTGCGAAGTTGACACGGCACAAATGTCAACTTGCTCCTTTAGTTTTCCGACGGAGTTGGGGATGCTGCTCTTGATGGAGGTCTAGAATTAGGTAGGATGTTTAGTCCCGTTTTGTTTGGCCATGTACACCATGGTTTACAGCTTTTAGAGCGTGGTCCATAATAAATGTGGCCTCTACACACCTTTGGTCGTTGATTTTCGTGGAACGGCGCCAGGCCAAAAGTAGTGGTTGTTCTTGATCTTGATGCGGCGGGGGCAATGGCGGTGGCAGGGGATGATACAGCCATGACAGGAGCTTGTGGGCTTAATAACAAGATGTCATTAGCTAAATCTCCCAACTGTTGAAGTGTGAGAGTAGAATGGGCGGCTAAGGCTGTGCGAATGTGACTCGGTAGAGTTTTCAAAAATTGCACTCTGACCAAGTCCTCTCCTATATTTAATTTCTCTGCCTGCCGAATCATATCCTGTAGATATATAGATGGTTTGCCACTGTAGACCTTTTTGGAAAGTAGATCATTATAAAGCTCCACCTTAGATTTTTCGTAAGTATTCACGACCGCCGTTTTGAAACGGTCATAATCTTCTGCGTCAAGTTCGGCTTGAGATATTCTATCCAAAACTTCAGGCGGAATTTGTGACATAGCATGAAAGTACTTAGTTCGTGAGGACCTTATGTTAGCGAGATGAAATTGTGCTTCCATGACACGAAACCATGTCGGGACTGAAGATTCCGAAAAAGTTGGTGGTTTAATTTTCATTGTTGAAATGGATTCTGCCTCTCTTTGATTGTTATCCTGTCCTTGTTCGTCTGCCATCTTCGTGGTATCAAATTTTCAGCTCTAGGATCACCAATTATATAGTCGTCAGTTCTGGTTATATTATTATCAGTTATATGGTCACCACTCGATATGATATCCTATTATCTGGTATGACAACTATATAGCGACGGAGGATGATCAGCATGTATGTCGCGATGTCAGTCTGTTCCACTTCAGGACAAGCCGTCGACTGGTTCGGATTAAGTCCGGCTAAGGCAAAGGCGATCGAAGGTTGTCGGAGAGGGTATGCTGATCTGCACGAGCTCGTTGGCTAAACAGGAGGCTGGGTGTTCTTCTGGCCAACTCTGGGACAATCTGGAAGGGACAGAGAGTATACAAAATACTCTCTGTAGTTATCTCTATGACAGGTAACCTCAGCGGCTACCTGCGAAATTATCTCTTTAGTAGTTAAACTACTTTTTAGGTGGCAGACTAACTGGAGGATCTCGGAGGTCAGGCGAAGATGTCACCATCCACCGACAGGAGAACCTCTTGAAGATCTTCCAAAGGGTTCTTGGTAACCCTGAGGAGGTTCCTAAGCCTCTTGGTAGGCTCAGAGAGAGGGAGAGAAGTAGGGCCAGTCGGAGATCTTGTAGTCCAACTCCGGGGGAGAGACGAGGCAGCCCAACTTCTTGTAGAGAGACGTGGCAGTTCAACTTCTAGTAG
>JABUQX010142015.1:0-2500 GCA_015478945.1 Trachelipus rathkii
CGCAAACTATTTATTAAATATTAAAATTATATTTTAATTTTTTTAATTTTTTAATTTTTTTTAATTTTAATTTTTTTTAATTTTAATTTTTAATTTTTTTTTTTTTTTTTTATTAATTAATTTATTATTTATTTATTATTTATTTATTATTTATTTATTATTTATTTATTATTTATTTTTATTTATTTTTATTTATTATTATTTATTATTTATTTATTATTATTTATTTTTTTTTTATTGTTTCGAAAAAAACCTGCGGTTTTTTTCGTCGGTCGAAGGGCGAAAATTCCCACGGGGATTAACTCCCGCGCAATCGATCGTTTCGGCGTTAGGCTTATTTGACCGTCAATATTACACTTTAACTACTATATATATATATATATATATATATATATATATATATATATATCTGTATATATATATATATATATTTATATATATATATATATAACTTTAATATATATATATACTGCTGCTATGATATATATATATATATAATATATATATATATATCTATATATATATATATCAGCGTCATCATCATTGTACAACCATGCACTACCGTAAGGAGTGTCTAGCAGTGTCCTATGAGATCCACAGGAGTGTTAGATGAGTGTCAGATGAATGCCAGATGAAGTGCAGATTGTAACAGATAGTGCCAGATGATGTCAGATAGTGCCAAGTGAGTGCCAACTAGGGACCGACCGGGGCGGGAATTTTGCCAGGGCCAGGGCCAGGGCCAGGGCCAGGGCCAGGGCCAGGGCCAGGGCCCGGGGCCAGGGCGGGAGCCGGGAGACCAGGGCCGGGGTTAGCTAAAATTAGAAATGTAAGTCAAAACACTGAAAGTCTTAAAACTTAGGATGAAAATTAAATATAATTTCAATTAATTAATAATTTTAATTATAAAAGGAATACATTAATTAATTCAATTAAATAAATATTTTCGAAAGAAATTTTTAGAAAATAATTGATTTTCTAGAAGAATAAGTTGTATTAAATATATATATATATATATATATATAAAAGTAATAACAACAATAACAATAAACAGGCCTATCTCTATCTTCATATATATATATATATATATATATATATAACATAATACTTAATATATATATATATATATATATATTTCATATACTCTTTAATATATATAATAATAATATATATGCTAACTAACTATAATCAATGTTACTCTAAACAACATAGCATAATATAATTTTTTCACTAATATATATATGTATATATATGAGAACAAAGTGATTTAAAAACCACTAAGAAATGAAGCAGGGATGTTAAAGGTTCTTTAAAAAGGAATTAAAGAAGTTTATTCGAGACTTTAATGCAGTCTCCTCCTAGAACTAACAATGAAAATAAATTTAATTTTAACAAGAGTAATAAAAAACTAAAAATAAAAAAGTAAAATTATATACAAGTAAAAGAACAAAAAGAGGCGACAAAAAAATTGATTCACTTTCTTTATGATGTTAAGAATTTAGTTTTTCAGATAGGTATCTTCTTGTAATTTGATCAAAATTAAAAAATCCCTCAGATATATTGAAATTACACTTAGTAGAAATGAAAAAAGATTCCAGTAATTGATTTAGATTTTTATCTGTAGATTTAAATAAAAAAAGTTGCGCCTTCCCAATTGACGATATGATCATTTTGAGATAAATGCCTAAAAATGGCATTACTGTCGTTCCCTCTTCTAACTTTCACCTTTATGTTGATCTAATCTAACTTTTAGAGTCTTTAAAGTTTCACCAAAATAAGAGTTCGCACATGAGAAACAAGGAATCTTATAAACTCCACCAGCCACTTCCAATTTAGAAGTATTATTTTTAATTAAAATTTGTGAAAGAGTATCAGGAAAACTAAAAATAATTTTTATATCAAATAAGCGATTAAGCATAAACTTGATGTCAAGAAGTTGAGGTGAAAAAGGGATGACTTTAATATTTTCAGATATGTAGGGATTGTGTTCCCTCAACCCCAAAAAACTAGAGTAAGCATGTTTATATTTTCGATAAATTAAAAAATGGGGATAGGCTAATTTTTCGAAAGTTCGAAAGATATAATCAATTTCTTGTTTAAGATTTTCAGGATCACAGTAGTTGAAAGATCTTAAAAACATTAAAAATAATATTATTTTTAATATTGGATGAGAGGAAAAAAAATGAAGCAATTGGTTAGTATGTGTGGGTTTACGATAAACTTTAAATGATAAAAGAGTTCCAGTTTGTATTATTAAAATGTCTAAAAAAGGAATGCATCCATCAACTTGTAATTCATAGGTAAACTTGATAGTTGGGGTTAAATTATTAATTTGTAATAAAAATCGATCAAATGGAAAAGAAGTAGGTACTATGGTAATGACGTCATCAACATATCTTTTCCATGAAATTACTTGAGAAGGAAGGAGTCTGGTTTCAAAATATTCCATATATAAATTGGCTAAGATAGGACTCATACTTGCACCAAATATTTGTCGATAAAA
>JABUQX010142015.1:7500-12500 GCA_015478945.1 Trachelipus rathkii
ATGGATTTGAATTTTTCACGTGTGCTACCCATTCACCATGTTATAGTACCAAGCGTATTTTCATGAGTACAGATGAATTACTTTGTATATGTAAACACATTGAAGAGTGGCTTACAGATTACTTTAAGCCAAGCTCTGCTTTAAACTGGTCCAAAACAGTTATTAGCCAGAGCGAAGAAACCAACGCTAAGCAACTTACTCTAGCATTTTATAAACATCAAAACATAATCAGTTTGGAAGTTAGATTATGGGAGAGAAATAATGATGCAGATGTATTTGAACATACATCATATGGATTCTATATTTCAGGCCTAACACAGCTGAAATATATGTCAGAGGTCCGTAGGAGGGTGTTAATGCAGATGAAGAAGACATCTGTGTTATCTAATTACGTGACCGTTATCCATTACATGTTATACCAGGAATACTACGCATTTAAGAAAGTACTGATTGATGATCCTCTGCTCATCATCGATCGCTTCCTAAGTTCTATAGATGTACAGAAATTCATCTATCTACTTAGAAAACAATGGCAAGAAAGTATTTATGCAGGTGATCCAGACTGTAAATATACTATGATATCTGAGAGGGAACTTTTTACATATGTGCTATCTGAAGGTATTAATGAGACACGAAACTATATAATCGATAATGATATAAATGATTGGCATATTTGTAAAGATTTAGAGAGTTTTAATCTGAAATAGTCATAAAGATCATATGAAAAATGTATGTGGTAGTGTTATATATATATATATATATATATATATATATATATATATATATATATATATATATATATATATATATATATATATATATATATATATATATATATATATATATATATATATATATATATATATATATATATATATATATATATATATATATAATAATATTCTTGTATTATATTTAATGTTAAAATATGCATGCCTGTGATTATTTATTTTCTAAATATGTAGTAAAGTTTTTACTATCCTTAAATTTTACTTCCCTATATAATGATCTAAAAGTATGTTAAGAGTTAAATGTATATAAAATATAAAAGTATTATGACGTCATGAGTTTAAAGTATGTGGGAATAATGTAGCGAAAGTGCTATTCAGTAGTGAATTGAGTGGTAAGGTGTTAGCATCTCTTGTACCCGTAATATATTTTAAAAAGTTGTAGTTATGGGATTTATAACATATGTTCAAAAATGGTTGTATATTTTAAAATCATGGTACACATGTGCTAATCACATCCGATTTTTCAACTAGGTATCCTTACACACATTGTGATCTTTCCAAATTGCGCATTGTCTATGCATCAGATGATGTTCATGGTCATAGAATGCGCGCCACAGCTGCATTAAGGGTTGGAAATGAAACTGTGTACTTCGATATAACATTAAAGTATAATAACAGGGTTCCCATACTGGATGGCCATATAGAGAAAATTACCGAGATAAATAGTGTGCTTAAAACATATACAGTCAATGTAGAACGAATTAACATACAGATTCCTCTCCCCATCCATCTAAAATTTCATCTAAGATACGTATTTTGGCCGATCAAGATCTTGATGAGTATGCAAAAAAGAGATTGATTAATTATATAATAACAATTATAAAAAAGGAAGTTTCTGGAGATTATGTTACATTTCCAGCGGGGAATCATCAAGATGTCTGTGGTTGGAGATAAAGTTTATTTATATATGTACACCTCATGTATATTTTACTAATGTATCAATAATATATATATATATATATATATATATATATATATATATATATATATATATATATATATATATATATATATATATATATATATATATATATATATATAACATCTTATATATATATATATATACATACATTTAACTATATAATAATAAATAGAGATATTTATTTTTATATATATATATATATATATATATATATATATATATATATAATATATATATATATATATATATATATATATATATATATATATATATATATATATATATATCTTTGCTATATATATAACTATATATATATATATATATATATATAACATCCTTGTAAATAATATCTTGTAAATATATTTAATAATCTTGTAAATATATTTAATGTTAAACATTTGTAAGTTAATGATTATTAAATTTCTAATTATATAGTAAAGTTTTTATTAACCTTATTTTTACTTTCCTAAATAAAGATTTACAAGTATGTTAAGAGTTGAATGTATATAAATTATAAAAGTTCTATGAAGCTTAACTATACATATAGTTTAAATAAACGATGCTTAGGCTCACCGGATATAAGAAAAAAACATGTTTTACATACCTTAAAGTAAAAAGCGATAAAATAATTCTCGACCAATCACATGAGCGGTCATATAGAGATAAGGTTTACTCCGACTCACAAGAAAGGAAAGCATTTCCTTCTTACCTGTTTAAAGGATCTTACCGATCCAGCATGTTTCAGTTTGAAATATATTTATAAAAATAATAATAACATTGATTCTCGATTCTTGTGTATGCTTTGAATTACCTTTTGACTGGTATTAGGCTTAAAAGCAGGACTTGGTTTAAAAGCCATATCCTAGAAGAATTTAGGCTAAAAGTAGTTATTTCAACAAATTTTACAGAAAATCAGTTTCATATCTTTAAGAGTTGTACGTTGATGTCTGTTTAAACTTTAGTTGATCATATTTATAGGCCTATTAACCCAGCCAGCAATGGCTGGCACCAACAACTGTAATAATAACAACCTTGTGTAATGGCTGTGTAACAACAATAGCTTCGTAATGCCTAATAATAATAATAATGGCATAATAATAATAATAGCTATCAATAATAATAATAGCAATAACAATATTAATAATAGCATAATAATAATAATAATAACACAATAATAATAATAATATCAATAACCAATAACAACCAACAATAACAAAAACAAATCCAATTTATTTTAAAGAAACTTTGAAATATTTTTAGTTAACATTTGAATGAATATATAAATGTCAGTAATGGTATTATATTTAAATAAAAACGCCGTGTGGTACAACATAAAATACATGTTATGTTAACTGAAAACAGCACTATATCATTCCCTGCAACCCATGGCTAAAATAGCCAAGGCAGTAGTATAAGCAGCATGGTCTAACTGGTGTAGAATTCTGATACTTTGATGTTTATTGCTTAGGGTACGTAAATATATTTTCAATATAATTTCATAAAATTTAGTAAAAAGTGACACACAGAATTGAAAAATTTGAGAGTAAAAATAGTTAATAATAATAATATTCATTCTTTGCTCAAGGAATAATGATTTGTGCAAGTTGAAGTTTTAGAATTTCTTTGTAATAGAAAGACAACACGAATGGAACGTGCTTATTTATAATCTTGTATGGTAAGGAGGGGGTCTGTTCGCTACAATCGTACATAAATTATGTTGGTGCATATTTTAATAACCTGGTGTATCATGTTTATTATTTCAATATTATTATATATAGTATATTTATATGTATTGCGCGATAGCTAAATAATTTTGGTCAGCCGAAATCGAGATGGAAAGTTTGTAATAATGTGTGATAATATTAATTTTTATTTGTAATAACTATAGCCAGTAATATGGCAGCAATAATACGCAGCGTGGCTGGCTGTAATAACAACAACAATGACAATAACCAACAACCTAAAATAGAAAAAATCACAACAGTACTACAAATAGCCAATAGTAATAATAATAATAATAATAATAATAATAATAATAATAATAATAATAATAATAATAGTAATCATTATAATAATAATAATAATAATAATAATAATAATAATAATAATAATAATAATAATAATAATAATAATAATAATAATAATAATAATAATAATAATAATAATAATAATAAAACAAATCCAAATTATTTAAAATTCAAATAATTTTAGTTAACAGTGTGTGTTTTAATGAAGTGTGGGTGTGTGTATATGTGTGTGTTATTGTGTGTGTGTGACAGTGTGTTGATGCCGGGCCTGCCTGATCGTGATGATGTGTGTGTGTGTGTTTATTTTTGGTGGGAGTTAAATAACAACTAGCGTAGCGTATTATGACTTCGTCATAATACGTTCGTTGTGATAATAATAATAATAATAATAATAATAATAATAATAATAATAATAATAATAATAATAATAATAATAATAATAATAATAATAAGAAATAATAATAATAATAATAATAATAAAGATGACTGATAAAGGAATAATAATAATAATAATAATAATAATAATAATAATAATAATAATAATAATAATAATAATAATAATAATAATAATAATAAAACAGATCCAGATTATTTAAAAAAAGAAAAATAAATTTAGTTTGCTTTAAATGAATATATGTGTAAGTGATGGTGCGATTGTGTTTGTGTAAGGGAGTGTGTGTGTGTGTGTATGTGGGGTGTGTGTGTGTGTGTATTTACTAATAATAAAGGTCATGAATTTAAGAATAATCATAATATTTAAAATAATAATAATAATAATAATAATAATAATAATAATAATAATAATAATAATAATTGTAATAATAATAATAATAATAATAATAATAATAATAATAATAATAATAATAATAATAATAATAATAATAATAATAATGAAAATAATAATAATAATAATAACAATAATAATAATAATAATAATAATAATAATAATAATAATAATAATAATAATAATAATAATAATAATAATAATAATAATAATAATAATAATAATAATAATAACAAAACAAATCCGAATTATTTAAGAACTTTCAAATATTTTTAGTTAAGATGGAGTGAATAATATAAATGTAAATGAATTTAATTAAAACATAAAATGATTTAATAAATTTTTATACGTTGTAATAATTATATATTTTAAGAAATATGATGTAAACAGTAAAGCAGTAAAGCGATTAAAGCAAAGACCTACTAATCCCTCTGTTGCTAGGCAATTGCGCTATTGATTTACTGTTTTACTGCTTT
>JABUQX010142015.1:20000-35000 GCA_015478945.1 Trachelipus rathkii
TTACTCCTTGGTTCTCCTACTGACAAATCTTTCTGGCCTCTTGCCAAAAACATCTCTAACAACTTCTGTAAATCTGCCTTTCCTCCTCTCATTCGTTCTGATGGTTCTGTTGCTAATTCTCCAACTGAAAAGGCCAATCTCTTCGGCCTCTTATTTTCCTCTAACCAACCCTGATTAGTTGGCATTCCTCGTCCTGCTACTTTACCTCTCAGGCGATACTATTGCTGCTTGCTGTGATTACATTTGATCCGCTGGGCTCTGAAATCTATGAACGTTAGGAAGGCGGGTGGCCCGGATGGCATTCCTCCCCGTGTTTTGAGGGAGTGTGCTTCCGTGCTGGCCCCTCCTCTCGTTCAACTATATTCTCTATGTCTCAATACTAACACTTTCCCTCAGTGTTGGAAGCACGCACATGTCCAACCAGTTCCGAAAAAAGGAAGCCGCTCTGATCCTTCTAACTATCGCCCTATAGCTCTCACTTGTATTCTATCTAAGATCTTTGAAACCCTTCTCAACTCTCATTTCTTAGATCATCTGGAATCTCATTCATTTATCCGATCGCCAGTACGGCTTTCGGCGCTTAAGGTCTACTGGCGATATACTTTCCTATCTTACTGATTTACATGGTTTCCGCCCTTAGGAACTATGGGAGACCTGCGTGGTGGCATTGACATATCAAGCATTTGACCGGGTACAGCGTTGCACTACTCTCAAGCTCCCCTCCCTTTGGGTTTCCTCTTTCTCTTTGCTTACTTATGTCCAGTTTTCTCTCAAATCGCTCCAATATCCGGCTGTTGTTGACAGGGCGACTCTTCTTCTTCTTTTTCCTATCAATTGTGGTGTTCCTCAGGGTTGTCTTATCTCCTACTTTATTCCTACTTTTCATTAATAATCTTCTCAACTGTCCATCTAACTCTATCCACTCATATCTGCCGATGATCCGACCCTTCATTCTTCAACTCATTTTAATTCTACTCCCTGTTTGCTTCTAGAATTGCCTCTCGTCTTCAATCTTTCCGATTCTATTCTCGCAGATCTGGATAGAGTTTCCGGGTGGGGTCGTCTCAGCCTTGTGTTAATTCTTTAAAAAACTCAACTTCTACAAGTCTCCCTTTCGCATTCCGCTTTCAACTCCTATCTCTTTCGACGGTTCTCCGTCTCCTGTTGACAATATAAACATTCTTGGCCTTAGCATAAACAAAAAATGTCTTGAAACCTCACATCACAATGGTTGCTAAGGCGGCCTCAAAGAAACTAGAATTCTGTTTAGACTGCGAGACTTTTTTTCCTCTTCTCCAGTTACTCCACCATCGCCACAAGGTGTCATCCGCCCTTGTAGTCACTGCTCTCATATCTGGGGGGGGCTCTGGTTTCACCCACCCTTTTGTACAGGGTCGAGTCAAAGGCCAAAAAGACTTATAAACTGTTCTGTACTTTCTACTTCACTTGGCCCTCTATCTTTGCTGCGCGATGTTGGTGCTTTATCTCTTTTCTATAGGTACCGCAGCGGCAGGTGCTTGAGGGAACTTGTCACTCGCGTACCACCACCTTTACGACGCCTGCTTAGCACAATGGGTGCTGTGTCTGCGCATGAGTTTTGTGTTGATATTGGTAACCCCAGGCTAGTTCGCTGCGATGATTCCTTCTTTCCTGCCACCTCTGTTCTGTGGAATTCCCTTCCATCTTCTGTGTTTCGTGCTGAATTTAATTTCCCTCACTTCAAAGATTGCGTCTGTGCTCATCTGCGCGTTAGTTGGTGAGCTTCTGAGATGTGCAACACCCCCTCCTTGAATAGGGCTCCGCCCGTGAGTGGCGGTGACAACTGTAAAAAAAAAATGGTCCGGTTTTTATAGCACTTAGTAACACCAAACTCTGTTTTCGTTCCTCGTCGGATTCTCCCTCGAACACAAATTTCAGTCGATCCAACTCGCTGCTCCAGAGACGTTTCTTACTTCATTCCTTATAATTCGTCTTCTGGCCAACTCTATGGATTCCCTTCAACTTGCACGAGTCGATCCCGCCGATCTCCTATAACAAAGTGATGTACCGGCAACCAGCTCTGGACTCGTCCCCTAAAAATGCATAAATAATTTCATGGTTAAAACCAATCCTTTTTTCATTCTTATTTTTAAAATATAACTTCATTTTAGTTTACTTACCGATTAGTCTTCGGGTTTCACAAACTTTCCTTGCCTGGCTAATCCAATTTAATTTGAACAACTTCGATCTTCTTGTTCCAATATTCCAGTTGTCTTTTGAAAACAATCTCTGCTTGCTTATTGCACTTTGAACAACTTCGACCTTCTTTTTTAAGACTCCCAGCTGTCTTCCGAAATATGATCTGAACTTTCAAAAAAATTTAATCTAAACTCACCTTTTGCTTTCATAAATTTAGCTGGTTTTCTTCCTGCCGTTACATTCCTTCCCTTCTCAAGTTTGTTTGTAACAAACTTATAAGATGTAACCTAACCCAAAAAACGAAAAATTAATAACAAAAGTAATAATCAATCGGAGTTAATAATTTAATACAATAACACAATAATAATAAGTAATATAATAAATCCTATCTTATTCCAAAATCTAACCCATTATTTTAATCAATCTTTCCTTTTTCAATTTTAATTTTTCTTTATCCAACATCATGCTACTACCACAAGCTTTTCTATCCCCCACTTTTTTCTTTGCCCAACTTCCTCTTAACGGGCAATCTGCGCCGAAATGGGTTTGCGCCATACAAATTATACATTTCATTACCTTCCCCCACTTATTTCTTAGCAGTCTCCCTTCCTTCTCCATTATTGCAAGGGTAAGTCCCAAAAAACCTACGAAGCCACCAATGAAATAGATTCTAATTATTTCGTTTGTTTATTATCTATTTCCCTTTTCTTCAGTTAATCGATATATATATATATATATATATATATCTGTAAATTTATATATATATATATCTTATATATATATGTATATGTAGCATATATATATATATAACATATATATTTCTGTATATAATATATATATATATATATATATATATATATATATATATATATATATATATATATATATATATATATATATATATATATAATATATATATATATATAACTATATATATAATAATAATAATAACACATATATATATATATATATATATATAACATATATATAATATATATAAATATATAATATATAACAATATAATATACACGAGTAACTATATGCTCAACTTGTATGTATGTATGTAACAGCAACAGCAGCCAGCATGTATATGTAGCCAACCATAACCAGCCATGTATGTATATATATATCAACATATATATATATATATATATATATATATAGACTAGAATGCTGTAACCTTATAATCACCCCTTTGCTTGCACCAATATGGAGAAGAAATTAGAATACACACGGTTCTTTTTCTAAATATATTTACACACATAACTTAAAATCATGACTAGTTGTTTTATATAGCCTTAATTTATAAAATTCAATCATCAATAATATAAATACTCAATCTATACACAGAGCAGTTTTCAACTTTCTCTTACGAGATAAATTTCCCCCAATTATTAACCTCGACAGCTTACTCTTACTAATAAAGTCCCAACAGTTTTCACAAACCTTTAAATAATATATATACCTTTCTTAGTGCACTAATTTCGACCTCAATTATTATATTCATGAACACAACTTACAAGTGGTCCGGTTTTTATAGCACTTAGTAACACCAAACTCTGTTTTCGTTCCTCGTCAGATTCTCCTCCGGCCGAACTCACCGCTCACACTTGGGTTAGAGGTCACACTAGCTAATTTTTAACAGGGACTTCATTTTGTATACATAAGGATAATGCAATACTCGCATAACTATCTGTACAGAACATAATGTCCCTAAGTGGTTTTGAATCCTTACAAATGAGATGGTAAACCAAGAGTGTTACCCCTTGACTACGATGAGCTAAAAGGAGAACCGCCACTTTCCTCTGAAAGGCTACTCCCTTCTCAAGGGTAAGGGTTCAAACCCACTTAGGGACATTATGTTCTGTACAGATAGTGATGCGAGTAATGCATTATCCCTATATATATATATATATATATATATATATATATATATATATATTTAGATAATATATATATATATATATATATATATATATATATATATATATATATATATATATATAGCGATAGTTTTAATTATATAGATATATATTTCAAATGGTCCTAAGTGGGTTTGAACCCTTACCCTTAGCCACTTAGGACCATTTGAAATATACAAATAATTGTTGCGTTTATTGCACAAATATCTTTGAATATATATATATATATATATATATATATATATATATATATATATATATATATATATATAACATATAACTACTCTTACTACCTGCTCATATAACAACATATATATATATATATATATATATATATATAACTTATATATGTGTGTGTGTGTGTGTGTGTGTGTGTGTGTGTGTGTGTGTGTTTAAAGTAATATAATATCTGAGAGATCACACTTTTTTATATGTATTTATATTATTATTCTCCCTATGGTTTTCACTTAACTATTTATTTTATTAAAATCACAAACATTTTTAACAATTTTGTTAGATTACACATATTTACAAGATTTTGTATCCTGTATAAAATGGGGTATTTCTTATGTAATTTACGTCGCTGATTCCGAAAATGCAATCAGTTTTTGGCTAGGACCCTCAGATTTTGAGATATTTGTAAATTTTATAATTGACTGAATATTTTTTACGCATAATAATGGTAAAATATTTGTGTTATAATAACAAAGATATAAAATTGAAAACGTAATTTTATCATAATAAGCATGTGGAACGTTGTATCAGACCGTAGTTTTCAAAACAGGGAATGTAGGCCGCCGCAAGGTGGCGCTTCGGTATAGTGGGACTCGCCGATTAAATCCGTTGAAGCAGCCACCTCAGTACGGTTTGAAGCGATCTACGTGAAAGACGTGTTATTCATACCATTGTTTGTTTTCGTTAAATGTATTATCATACAATCGTGCTTTTTAGTTTGTGATTGTGTAGTAATGGCAACAAGTAGGAAGTGTGTAAATTCACCTGATTCGTTTTGTTACATCTGTGGTGAGTACACTTTGAAATCACAGAAAAGAACTATGACTCCTATGATAAAATATGCTTATGAACATTATTTTGGTTGCAAAATAGGGGACCAGGATAAAAACTGGGCTCCCCACATTTGCTGTGGTACGTGTGCTGTATTACTTAGGTGTTGGTTAAATGGAGAGAACAGATGCATGCCTTTTGCAGTTCCTATGGTTTGGAGAGTTCAAGTAGATCATGTAAGTGATTGCTACTTTTGTATGACAAATGTATCAGGCATGAAAGGAAAGCAAAAGAAAAAAATAGCGTACCCAAATCTTAACTCTGCAAGAAGGCCAGTACCACATAATGAAACTTTGCCTATTCCCAAACCACCAGAAACCGTAGGTTTGGCCACCTCGTGAACATTTCATCACCGGGGAAAAAAATATTAAAAGCAAACAGCTAGTTGATCCTAAGGATGTACTTTTACCTCCTCTTCACATAAAACTTGGACTTATCAAGAATTTTATTAAAAGTATGGACAAAGAAGGCAAAGGATTCAAATACATTGTGCAGAAATTCCCTCGAATTAGTGATTCTAAAATTAAGGAAGGGATTGTTGCTGGTCCTCAAATTCGAGATCTGCTGAAAGATGAAAAATTTGCTGAATGTCTCAACAGAACAGAATTAGCTGCCTGGTCTGCATTCCAAGATGTAGTCAAAAACTTTCTTGGGTCTTACAGAAGCCCACATTACAAGACCATGGTTGACACTTTACTGTCAGCATACAAAGCTCAAGCCTGTAACATGTCCCTTAAAATCCACTTTCTTCACTCTCACCTCGACTTCTTCCCTGCAAATTTAGGCGCCGTCAGCGATGAACACGGGGAGAGGTTTCATCAAGACATAGCGAAGATGGAGAAGAGATATCAAGGTAGATGGAATCCGACTATGCTGGCCGACTACTGTTGGGGACTCATTAGGGAATCACCGCAGGACATTTACAAACGTAAATCAAGAGCTGTTGCGTTTACATAAAATTGTGTAAAAATTTAAAAAATGAAAAAAAATTGTAAAATTGTAAAAAATTAAATTGTAAAAGTGCAATTGTTTACAATAAATATAAATGTATATATACAAATGTTGTTAATTGAATGTTACTCAGCAAAAAAGTTTCCATAAAATTTTGTTCAATTCTACAAACCAGTAAAAAATTGTAATATTGTAAAAAAATAACTTGTAAAAGTGCATCTGTTTAAAATAAATGTATATATACAAATGTTTTTCATTGAATGTTACTTAATGAATAACATTATGATTTAAAAAAAGGTTGAGGACGTAATTTTTTGCATTCAACTATAAAAGTTAGTTAATAAATAAGTAAAAAGCTAAATTAATAAATGGCAAATATCTCGAAATCTGTGGGTCCCGCAGAAAAACTATAGGTATATTCGGAATCAGCATCTAAAAATACATAAAAAAAAGTGTTTCGCAAAAGATACAGAAATGAAGTTAATTTTTGTTAATATGTGTTATTATTTAGTTTCACCCAACGTGACTTTCCTAGCTTTCGTTAGATATATCTTCTAACCTCTTTGGGGTCACATCACTAGAGTGAAATATTTGGATGATTTCTTCCTGACATTAGTTTCTAAGACGGTTGGTAATCGTTTGATGAATTATTAGCTCTTTCCAGTTTGTTTAGTATATTCCGGCATGACTTTGATGATTTTAGGGCTTCATTTATGTTGTCGTCTATGGAATGGTTGCCTCGATCTCTATTGATGTTGTTTGTGTTTTTAATTGCGCATGATTCGTAAAATTTACGGAATTTGTGGTTTTTTATTGTTTTTATTATTTTGTTGTTATTGATTTCAATCATATGGCTTTCTTTAAGTTGATGTGCTACTAAAGGTGAATTGTTATTGTATGTTTGTAAGTCGTATTGGTGTTGGTAAATTCTTCTTTTTATGTCTATTGTTTCTCCTATATATTGTTTGTTACATGATTTGCAGGGTATTGTGTAAATTGCTGAATTGTTGTTATTTTCCAGTTTAGGTTTTAGTAATTTTTTAAGGGTATTGTTATTTTTAGTTACTATTTTTAATTTCGATGTTTTATAATTGATATCTGTATTTGTAATTAATGTATACTTGTATTTATTAAATTCTTTATTATTGTTTGCATTATTTTCCTTATTATTAAATATATTTTTGGCTTGTCCGATGCTTTGGTGTATTATGCATTTGGGATAATTTAATTTACTGAAAGTTTTTATGATATCGTTTATTTCTACGAACTTTACGAATTTGCAGCGATCTTACCATCAAAACAGAAACGCGGACTGTTTGGAATGTTGGAATTGATAGGACTTGGAGAGAGATAGGTTTGGAGATGAATACGGAAAAGACAGTGATAATGAGGGTGGGTAGAGAGGATGAGGGAGAAGTGGAGATCGTCATTGATGATGAAAGATTGAGAAATGTGGATCAGTTTGTTTACCTGGGTGGCGTATTTACAAGTAAGGGAGGATGTTTACGGGAAGTAGAGGCAAGAATGGAAAAATACGGAAGAACAATGAGAGCGTTATATCCAATTATGAAAGATCGGGTGATGAATATAAAAGTGAAAAAGATAATATTTGATAACATACTGGAACCCACATTGACATATGGAGCAGAAACATGGGGCATTACAACAAGGAAGGACAAAAGTATCGAAGCTGCTGAAATGAAGGTGTTGAGGACGATTGTGGGAAAGACAAGAAGAGATAGAGTGGGAAACGAGTGGATTAGGGAGAGAGTTCCTATTTCAAGGAGGGGGAGTACTCATTTTTACGCCTGCCTTAAGAGGGAATAGGGAACTTGATTTCTCGATTTTGTTGGGCGAGTACTTTACCATTGAGCCACCTTGATTTTTAAGTTGTTTTTGTGGCTACTGTTGTGAAAAATAATATAAGATGTTTACTAGCTGTAATGTTTTAAAAAGAATGTTCTTATCTATCCAATTCATATTTCTCATTAAAGTACTTACTGCTTACTATAAGTGATTCAATATTTTAATCTTTTTGTAATTTGGAAATATATAAATAAAATGATAATTAATAATAATAATAATAATAATAATAATAATAATAATAATAATAATAGAATCAGTAATAATAAAATTAATAAATGACAATAAAAAAATTAATAATAATAATAATAATAATAATAATAATAATAATAATAATAATAATAATAATAATAATAATAATAATAATAATAATAATAATAATAATAATAATAATAATTACAATAATAATAATAATAATAATAATAATAATAATAATAATAATAATAATAATAATAATAATAATTACAATAATAATAATAATAACAATAATAATAATAATAATAATAATAATAATAATAATAATAATAATAATAATAATAATAATAATAATAATAATAATAAATAATAATAAATGACAATAAAAAAATTCATAATAATAATAATAATAATAATAATAATAATAATAATAATAATAATAATAATAATAATAATAATAATAATAATAATAATAATAATAATAATAATAATAATAATAATTATAATAATAATTATAATAATAATTATAATAATAATAATAATAATAATAATAATAATAATAATAATAATAATAATAATAATAATAATAATTAAAATTTAAAAATTCTTTTTAGTAATGATAATAATTACACTAATATATGGAATACTATTATTTAAATATTTTTCTAACAGCGAAATATAAAATAAAAAATTAAATGTAATATTTCACATATGAAATATTGCTTTAATTTTTTTTTTAATTATTATAATAGCTATATTTGAAAAATTTCTACGTTTCAATTATAAATTAGCCAGAAGAAGAAAAGAAGAAGAAGAAGAAGAAGAAGAAGAAGAAGAAGAAGAAGAAGAAGAAGAAGATTATAATAATAATAACAAAATTAATTATAATTATAATTTAAAAATAAAGTAATAATAATAATAATAATAATAATAATAATAATAATAATAATAATAATAATAATAATAATAATAATAATAATAATAATAATAATAATAATAATAATAATAATAATAATAATAATTTCTTGCTTTGTAGCTAATATCTCTGTGACCAACGATGCAAACTTTGATTACACGCCCAGTGAAGAACATATATATTCCTATAGGACATTTAAAGCAAGAACAAAAATATCCAATTTTAATAACCATTCTGATAGCACTGGACTGTCAATTTCACTTCGGGTTCTACACTCATTGATACAAGGATTGGTATTGAGACTCGCCTAAATAACAACAATTTATGCGTGTTAACTTTTAATTTAGTAGGTAGAACTTTTTTAAATCTTGCTTCTCATATATATATATATATATATATATATATATATATATATATATATATATATATATATATATATATATATATATATATATATATATATATATATATATATATATATATAATTTCAAAATGTATTT
Organism: Trachelipus rathkii; assembly: GCA_015478945.1. NCBI lineage: Eukaryota > Metazoa > Arthropoda > Malacostraca > Isopoda > Trachelipodidae > Trachelipus > Trachelipus rathkii. Next base: position 29,591 of record JABUQX010142015.1, read on the forward strand.
ATAGTATTAATTTAATTAAGAGTCAATAATGACCAACAGATAAGTTTAATAGCGGTATTAATTTAAATCAACCATTAGAAGTATCATCTATTAACTTTTGATATATATATATATATATATATATATATATATATATATATATATATATATATATATATATATATATATATATATATATATATATATATATATATATATATATAATAATATAATACATATATATATATATATGTAGTAGTAGGAGGATCGGATTGACGAGCAAAATATTGCAACCGAAAGTTGCACATGGATCGTTTGCAACATAGGTTTTTCACGTTTGACTTAAAAGGCTACAGGTTTCAAGGTCGGTGAAACCGTTTTTGAGGTCTGGAAGACCATTTTTGGGGTTTTTGAATTGAACTCGGTTACTTAGACTCCCAAACGTGAAATTTGGTTCCTTAAAGGTTTCAATTGATCGAGAGATCATTTCTGATGATTCCAATCGAATCATTGAGACCTTTACCCCCAAACTGACCTTTAAATCAGTGGTCTCCAAAGTGGGGTACGCGTACCCTGGGGGGTACGCAAAGTGATACTTGGGGGTACGCCAAAGAAGTAGACTCACAATCACCACATATGGTGAGAAATGTGAAATATATATATATATATATATATATATATATATATATATATATATATATATATATATATATATATATATATATATATATATATATATATATATATATATATATATATATATATATATATATTTTTATATTTATATATATATATACCATATATATAATATATATATATATATATATATATATATATATATATATATATATATATATATATATATATATATGCTCTTTTTATATAAACAATATATATATATATGGTCATCTTATGCCGATGACTCAACTCGCCATTCTCCACTCATTTCAATTGTGCTCTCTCGTTTGTATCTTGAGTTGCCTCTCGCCTACAGCTTTCCGATTCAATTCTTGCTGATCTGGTCGGGATTTCTCAGTGGGGTAACCGCAGTCTTGTGAAATTCAACTCTTTGAAAACTCAACTTCTTCATATCTCCCTCTCTAAAATACCTCCCAACTTTCCTATCCCCTTCGACGGCTCTAATGTCTCATCTGTAAACAACATAAACATTCTTGTACTAAACATAAATAGTGAATTGTCTTGGAGACCTCATATCACATCGGTTGCTAAAATGGCCTTAACGAAGCTGGGAATTCTGTTCAGTTTGCGTGAATTTTTTTCTGCTTAGATCCTTATGTTATATAAGGGTCTTATTCGCCCCTGTATGGAATGCTGTTCTCACATTTGGTGTGGATCCGGTTCCACCCTCCTTTTGAATAGAGTTGAAGCCAAGGCTAAGAGGCTTATAAACTGTCCCATACTTTCTGACTCCCTTGACCCTCTTTATCTGCGACGTGACATTGGTTCCCTATCTCTTTTCTATAGGTATTACAACGCAGATGCTCGAGAGAATTGACCTCTCGCATTCCTCCACCACTGCGTCGCCCTCGTAACACAAGGGGTGCCTTGTTCTCACATGAAAATTGTGTGAAAATTGGACACTCAAGGATCACTCGTTGTGGTGCCTCCTTCCTTTCCAGCCACACCTGTTTTGTGGAACTCCTTGCCTTCTTCTATCTTCCCTGCAATATTCAATCTTCCTCTATTTAAGTCCCGCGTCTGCGCCCACCTGAGGGAATTGCGATACGAATCCTCAGTTAAACTTCATTTATTTTAATTTTTTTTTTCTTTTTGTTTTTTTTTTTTACCCCTCTTTTTAAAAAGGGCCCTGCCCGTAAGTAGTGATATCGTATATATATATAATATTATATATATACAATAATAATAATAATATATATATATGTATATGTATATATGTATATATATATATATAATAATATATATATATATATATATATATATATATATATATATATATATATATATATATATATAATATATATATATACAATTATATATATATATATATATATATAATATATAATATAATATATATGTATATATATATATAATAATATATATATATATATAAATATATATATATATAATAATATATATATATATAATATAATATATATATATATATATGTATCCACCTTTCTCACCATCCTCCTGTAGGCGTATGCGGCTGTCTTGCACGAAGCTCCTCCATCGCCGTCGATCATCGTAAACTCTTTTCCCCCTTCACCCCTCTCCTCCATACAGGTCATCTCCCTAATCTCCACTGCTCTCTCAATACCATCCCTCCACCTCACCCTCGGCTTCCCCATTCCTCTCCTTCCCTCCGGCTGCCACTCATAATACCTTTTCGCACAAATATTTGCTTCCATCCTCCTCACATGTCCTCTCTCTACCAGTTCCAATACACCGCCCTCACGTCATCATTCCTCCTCCTATCCAATCTTGTCACCCCCAATATCAATCTTAATACTTTCATTTAGCATGCTTGTACTTTACTTTTAGCTTTTGTATTTAGTGTCCAAGCCTCGTGTCCATATGTTAATATGGACCTCATAATGTTGGTATATATTATTGTTTTGACTTTTCTCGGTATAATACGATCCTTACTCCACTATACACTAATAAATATTCCATTAAACTTTCCAATTCTGTGGTTCAACTCCTGGAACATATCATTTCTTACTCCACTATACACTCCTAAATATTCAAACTGGTCCGTCTGTTTCAGTACTTCTCCCTCAAATTCTATATTCAACTCCTCCTGCTCCCTACTCACCATCATAACCTCCGTCTTCCTCTTATTAATTTTCATTCCCTTCTCGTTCCATACCACTATAGACCTCTGCAGAGCCTCCCTTGACTCCGAGATCAACGCCAGATCATCCGCGTATCCAAAGATCTCTCTATCCAATCTTTCCTGTACCACCTTGCCACAATAGTCCATAAACGTTATGAACAAAATTGGGGAAAGTACACTTCCCTGTTGTATACCTGTTGTTATTCCAAACCAGCTACTATCATCCATCTGTGTTTTTCCTCTTGCAACAGCTGTCCACATACGTGCTTTTTGTAGTTCTTATCAGTTTAGTAGGCATTACATACTCCCTTTACCCCCAAGATCCTCCACAAGATCTCCCTCGGCACATGGTCGAACGCCTTTTCTAAATCGATAAATGCCAAATATGCTTTCCGGTTAAATTCCCTGTCATTTCACACACATCATCTTCAGCAAAAATCAAATTAATTGTCGATCTTTCCGGTCGAAAACCATGCTGTCATTCATCCAGTTTATTTTCGACTGTGTCCCTCATCTTATCTCCAATATTCTCTCATACACCTTTGCAATATGTAGCATCAGGGGCAATTCCCCTGTAATTTTTACAGTCGGTTTTATCACATTTCCTGTATATAGGACACAATACCGATTTATTCCAATCCTCCTGTGATTCTCCTTCGTTCCAGCATATATATATATATATATATATATATATATATATATATATATATATATATATATATATATATATATATATATATATATATATATATATATTTTTATTTTTTTATATATATATCTATATATATATATAACCAACCTAAACTAACAAATATATAACTGCTATATATATATTATATATAATGTTATTGTTATATTATAGGGCTGTATAGGGGTACAACTTATAATTATTTTCGTCTTAGGGGTACGTGGTCAAAAAAGTTTGGAGACCGCTGCTTTAAATCATTATTCTGCGCCCTCTGGTTGGCTTAATACATTGAATAACATGTGTAGTACCAGAAAGATAACCGGACAGAAAACGTACAGTCTCCTACACACATTTTTATTAATTATATTTTCGTTTTCCCATAAATAATACACACATATATACACATAACACACACACGCACCCGCTCCAAAACTATTTATGCCATCCTGAGCTCGAACCAAGGTCAGATGAATCTGAAGTCCAGGACATTATCCACTATACCACACGTGGCCGATGTCGGATTTTGATATTTAAAATCCTTCTAACCGACGGAATATTTCGTCGTATTGTTGTAATATTATTATTATTATTATTATTATTATTATTATTATTATTATTATTATTATTATTATTATTATTATTATTATTATTATTATTATTATTATTATTATTATTATTATTATTATTATTATTATTATTATTATTATTATTATGATTATTATTATTATTATTATTATTATTATTATTATTATTATTATTATTATTATTATTATTATTATTATTATTATTATTATTATTATTATTATTATTATTATTATTATTATTATTATTATTATTATTATTATTATTATTATTATTATTATTACTATTTGCAAGTTCTATCTATTCTTCTAAATAATTCTTTATTTTCGGAAGAAAATTTATTAAGGACTATTCCAGAATAAAAAAAAAATTAAAGCCTTTAATATTGTACCAATATTTTGCCTGTATACTTCAGGCATGATCAAGGTTAACTAACAATTTATAATGCAGTTTACAAAATAAATTTCAAAATATAAAAATCTAAAATTATTTTACATTAATTGTGAAGTTTAAAAAAATAATTTCAATGTAAAATCAAAAAATCAGTAAATGTTAAAAGTACAGATAAAGGTTTATACACAAATTATGATTCTAATATACCAGAAAGATATAAACTATCTATTATTAAAACCCTAATCCACAGAGCTTATAAAATAACTTCAACGTGGGAACTCTTTAACAAAGAGGTGATAAGAATAACGAAAAACTTAATTAATAATGGTTACCCTCAATTTAAAATAGAAAAAGTTATTAAAAGAACTATAAATAACATTTCAATTTCAAATAAAAATTCACTGGACATGGACATGATAACTTTATAATTTAAATCATAAAATTTGACAAACTTTACCAGAGAAGAGCAAAAATTAAACGTAATTATCATGGAACATGTTGAAATCAGAAAAAAGTGTAAATGTAAGAAGCTACTACAAACAGAGACGAGTACATATTTTAGTACCCGTGTTCATTGTTCGGAGGATTACAGAAGTTATGTTGTCTATCAATTTAATTGCAAAGAAGTAGGATGTAATTCCTCTTCTGTTGGATACACAACTAACACTTTAATTAAGAACCCGAATTATGCAACACAGGTATAAACTCAGTAAAATATGGTAGCATTGCACGGCAGAACACAAATCTTCTCATACAGTTGAAATTGCTAGTCGTTTTTAAATCTTATTTCGGGGCACCGGAAACAGAAAAGTAGTATAACAATATGACTCATGTCGAAAAGAAAGCCCAGCCCTACCGCCATCTTTATACCCCTTTTATAAATCCATCAATGCTTGGTCTATATTTACGGCAAAGTAGATCCATCTACGTTAGGTCAAGGTTTAGGGCAT
>JABUQX010142015.1:37500-42272 GCA_015478945.1 Trachelipus rathkii
GGCTGAAATTTGGATAGTGTATAGAAGAAAGAGAAAGGAGTCTGAATCTATAGAGTTTGAATTGACAACAGCACCGGTGCTGGCTCCGGTGCGGTGCTTGGTTAGTAAATATTGACATAATAATACAATATTGGTGTTAAAATATAGGTTTATAAGATCATAGAGTTCGAATATGAGTGTTTGAGACTTCCTTGAGCGAGGCTGGTTCCGTCAGCTGGCCCCGGGCCGACGCGTGTGCGCGCCCGCAGGCGCGATCCGCCGCGAAACGGGGCGCGATCCGCTGCGAAATGGGCGCGTGCGCGCGCCCCCGCACCCGCAGGTGCAATCCGGCGCAAGAACGCAAACGTGTTCTGTTTTCTTTTAATAAAATTTTTATTTTTTAGCTTTTACGAGTGAGCTTTTGTTTTCAACATTTTTTCAAAAATTTATTATTTTATTTATTTTTAATTTATTTTTTGTTTTTACTAAATTTTTATGCTTTTCATGTTTATAACGTAAAAATTTACGTTTTTACATACCCTAAATCAGTAAATCAGTAAATCAAACTGCCCTCCCCCACCCCCTCCTACCCATCTATTGATCTATTGATCTATTGATCTATTGATTCAAGTCATATTTTTATTAAAATTGTTATGTTTTACATACCCTAAATCAGTAAATCAGTAAATCAAACTGTCCTCCCCACCCCTTCCCCCTCCCTACCCCCCCCACCTTCCCATCTATTGATCTATTGATTCAAGTCATATTTTTCTTTAGTATAAATAAGTTCTTTGGATAAAAGCGGGAAAAGAAAACAAGTTTTTATTTTAAAGCCTTTATAACATAAGTGCAAACTACATAATCGTTAACATATAAATTTTTAGTATCAAATATATTTACAAGTTTATTAAAAGAAACATTATTTAAAAAACATATAATGAAATAAATACAGTATACACCATATAAATTAGACCTGATAGGTTGTACAGGAAAACATAAGGTCTTAACATATTGAACATTATTATATTTTAAAAAGATGTTACATAATGATTACTAAACATAAAATCTAAATGCAGAGAGTCAAGGAAATATACAACATTATTTTTATTCTTATACACGGCTATCCAATGTCCATTGCTCGAAACATCCCTGGGAGAAGTGTTGAAGATAAGACCAGAGTCGGTATCCAATTTCACAGAACCGAGTTCATTACAGGCGAATACACCTAAAAATCTTCTTTCGTTTCCGAAGGCGTTTAATATTTCTTCTTCATTCATCATTAATAATTCAAGATTATATTTCGTACTCTGTCAATTTCGATGATTTGAGGATGTTCTAGATACACCAGAACTGAGATTGAGGATGTCAAACTTTGTCCAAATTTGAGACTCAATCCTAATGTTCCTTTTCTTAGGATATTGAGATGATAAGCATTACAAGCTGAAAGATCAGCAGTGAGATCGTATGCATATAAATTACTGTTTTCAGCATAATTCTTGAGATCAACACCTGTACCGTTATCGCTGCATGATACAGTATTGGCAAATAAATCGTAAAAAGGACGTGAACATTGAGAATGTGAGTCTTCATATATCATCTCATAATCACGACCGTATGGTTGACCATTCACGTGTAAACTGATACCTCTAAGTCCGAAATGGGTAAATTTAAAGGCAGACTTTCCATAGTTTCCAGAATAAGCATCGTGTTCTACAATTCCTATTATTACCTTCTGAGGTAAGTTACCATTGACGATGTTAGGTATATTAATACTCGATAATCCTTGGGTAAAGTTAAAAATTTTAGTCTCAATTCTCTTGATTGGATATTTTGCTGTATCGGTCAAAAGAGATTTCTCTATTTCCATATGTTTAATGGGTGATAATTTCACTTTACGTATATAAAGATAAGCATCCAGTAATTTAAAGATAGGCTTTGGTGCAGTAGTTGTGGCTAAAACAGCGCTTTTAACATTAAGAGCAAATTCAGGTGTAGATCTAGTTAACCTGATGCGGGTATCCACTGATGGTAGAATAAGTCTTTCTTGAGAGAATATATCACCGTTTACACGTCCATAATATTCATACGTGTTATTTTTAGATTTAGCAGCGTTGGTTCTATGTTTCTCTACATCTTTTAAATTGTAATATCCACATGATTGCAGATGAGACTCCTTCGCATCTTGAGAATAATTTAGTAAAGTTTCAATATAACTTCGATAAGGGTAACTTGCAGCTGATGCTTCTAGAGATGTTTCATTTAAAAACACCTCAAGTTGATTAAAACACGTATACAGGAAATTTGTCTCGGTGGATACTATGTGATCGGTTCCTGTGAGATCTGAACCATCTTCGTTTACCAACTTAGTCTTCAGATATAAAAACACATTCGAAGGATCAAGATATTGGTCAGAAGTGCCAGGGATATTGAATTCGAGAGGTACATCTGTATTTGTGATTGCGTGAACGGGATTAATACTAATAAAGTTGGATTCACTCACACTGATCTGTGTAGGGTTCACTGAGAAGAGATCCAATTCACTCTTACAACAGTCTGGGCTGGAGGGATGGAGGAAATGCATCTTGCTGGTGCAGTCGTCTGACGTATAATGAAGAGAGATTTGTTTAAACATTCCTTATATACGAAATAGTTACAGGTTGTCGTTGTTTATGTAAAAAAAAGGTTACCACTTATCATCGTTATTAAAGGGCAAACACATCAATACACTTTTTCTTTAGTGGTCCTTTCCTATTCCTCTTTATAGGTTTTTTACGACGACCTACACCTTGACCAGTCATCTTACGTCGTATTTTTCGTTTAACATCATCTAACATTTCATCAGAAGCATCGGCTAATCGACGTTTTACAGCTGTTCGAGGGTCGATACCTCCCATAATATCCTGGAAAGTATCTATACCTGTCCTAGCTGCTTTTTTAGCAAGGTATTTACCTCCTGATTTAAACAAAGGGATAGCACGTCTGAACAACGAAGCAAAAAATCCACCTAAACCATATCCCTCTGCATTCTTGAGCCCCTGAAGACTCGTTCTTTTCCATTATTATTATTATTATTTTTAACGGAGCTTCCTTCTAATGTGTACTTTACACACTGCTGTCCCAGTCGTGAATGGGTATGGATTACCTTCCACGTCTCTTATATAAATACGAATCGAACTCAGCTGGGTCTTACTCAAGGTAAGTAGTGAACATTAGGAAAGCTTATAACTCTATTACCTTTAGGAAAATGAACTACTCTTAACAAAGAGGCTTTAGTATTCCCTACATACTGATGGTCTATAATATCTGTATAAACATAGGCCATACCAGGATCTTGAAACATCTTAGAAGGCATGCATACAAAATGTAATGAACTCTCGGTGTCATTTTTGAGACATACTCTTCCATCGTTGGTATATAACGTATTAGATCCTTTAGAGATGGTTTGATATCGTTATTTCTCAATATTGAGTCTGCATGTGAGTAATTACATTTACGAAACCAGGCTGAAGAATGGAAAATAAATAAACTTCTATCTTTCAGGTTCACATGAGTTTGAGATTTTAAGGTGATTAACACGTTATCTTCGTTAACGGTTTTATTAACAAGAAACACTAAATCTTTACATAACAGACTTGTTTCAAATTTTTTGTTTAAGGCCATGAACACATCAGTAACCGATTTGTAAAGACCCCGACTTATGAAATATTTTTCATAGAAATATTCTTTTTCATCATGTTCGATAATGTCAGTATTAGCTTTAATTTTTAATACATTTTTAACATATTCAACGCTTCTAAATATTATAAATGCCGAGGGGGACTCTAATATATTCTCAACAGATGCGTCAAGAATTATTTCACTTAGTCCTGCTTCGTACATTTCTCGATCAAAAGTTATAGGGTTCAATAATTGGGTTGTATAGTCTGATATTTTATTAGCTGGATGTAGATCCATAGAGACCGATGAGGGCAGCGTTAGATAGAAATGATCTTCGGAGGTCATGATTACAGTTTCTCAATTTCATATACAACTATTTACGAGCTAGACTCTTTACACTATCGGAGCTTCTTCCGTATATGCACTTTACACACCGCCGTACCATGTGTGAATGGGTAAGGGTTCCCTTCGACATCTCTTATATACACTCTTACGGTTCTAAATTGAGCATTATTCAGAGGTATATAGTGTGTACACTAGGAAAACTTATAACTCTGCCATCTATAGTAAAATATATCACTCTTTAGTAACTGGGCTTTAGTGTTTCCAACATACTGGGGTTATACAATGTCACTTTGTAAATACTTATGCGCTACACCAGGATCGTGCAACATCTTTGAAGGATCACATACAAAATGTAATGAATCATCGGTGTTGCTTTTTGCTACAAGCTTATCTAAATACTCTTCCATCGTGGGGATATAATGTATTAATTCATTTAGAGGCGCTTTGATATCGTTAATTCTCAATATTGTATCATCACGTAAGTAACTACATTTACGAAACCAGTCTGAAGTGTGGAAAATAAATAAACTTCTATCTTTCAAGTTTACTAGAGCTTGAGACTTTAAGGTGATTAACACATTGTCCTCGTTGAATGTTCTATTAACTAGAAATACTAAATCTTTATATATATACGACTTGATTTAAATTGCTTGTTCAAATCTACGAACACATCGGTAAGAGATTTATAGAGACCTCTGTTTATTAAATATCTTTCAAAGAAATATTCTCTATCGGCTCTCTCGATAACACTCATATCTGTGTTAATTTTTAATACGTTTTTAACATTCTCA
>JABUQX010142020.1:15000-20000 GCA_015478945.1 Trachelipus rathkii
CTAACATAATAAAGTTTCCACATTAATAAAGCTAACATAGCATCAACTGAACTAAGAAAATAATGCCCAAAGACAAACATAACACATCTTAAGCAGGAATAACCAGTCAACATTAACAAAGTTCCACACTTAACACCAGTAAAGCGACTAACATGGTATACAAAACGTAACCTAATCTTACTTTTTCAAGCATAACTCTAACATATTAACGTTAATCTTACACTAACACAGTAACATTTAACTAAAATTTCTCACAACATTGGTTAATTATCATACAGACCAGCGAAAGTATGCTAACGTAACAAAGTTTCCACATCAATAAAAGCTAACTGCGTAAACGCAGACTAAGGAAATAATGCAAAGACAAACATAGCTTACATCCTTAGCTTGGAATAAGTTAACATTAGCTTGAGTTCCACACTTTAACACCAGTAGCAGCTAACAAGATTGTGCAAAACGTAACTTATTCTTACTTTTTCAAACATAAACTCTAACATATTAACGTTAATCTTACACTAACACCGTAACATAACTAAAATTTCTCACAACATTGATTAATTATCATACAGAGCAGCGAAAGTATGCTAACGTAACAAAGTTTCCACATCAATAAAGCTAACATAGCGTAACATGAACTAAGAAAATAAACAAAAACCAATAAGAAATTTTACTTTATTTATTTGTTAACATTAACAAAGAGTTCCACACTCAAAACCAGTAAAGCAACTAACATGGTATGCAAAGCGTAACCTAATCTTACTTTTTCGGCATAACAACATATTAACGTTAATCTTACACTGACACAGTAACATTTAACTAAAATTTATCACAACATTGGTTAATTATACTGATCAACGAATATACTCTAACGTAATAAAGTTTCACATTAATAAAGCTAACATAGCATCATATGAACTAGGAAAATAATGTACAATGACAAACCTAACACATCTTACGCCCTAATAAACTGTTAACATTAACAAAGTTCAACACTTAATACCAGTAAAGTAACGCTTTATACAGTATAAGCTCTTCATACTTTTTCAAACATATCTCTAGCATATTAATGTTAATCTTACATTGACATAGTAACATTTATCAAAAAATGTGTCATAACCATACCTAACCATCATAATACCTAATGAGTAAATACGAATAAAGTAAAGTTTTTAGACTTATCTCTTTTTAGACTCCGCCTCCTTTCAGAAAATACCAACTCTAAACATGAAAAATGATTTTACGCTTTAAGGGGAGACTTCATAACTAGACCCCCTACTTTTTGAAAGCAAAATCAAAATTTTCACATTTTTTTTATCTAAATTAGTAGAAAAATTCCTCCTGAACATCATGGTGTAATTATTTTTTAAAAATTCTAAATAGTTTTTTAGATACAGAAATTTATTTAGAGAGGTGTCGAACTAAAAAATTTCAATTCCAGTCAAAATTGCAATTCCAGGTTTAGGATCAAAAAATGTTTTATTTATAATTATAGAAAATCTAATTTTATTTTCATATTCTCAACCTCTAGCTCATTCTTCGGATTTTACTGAGTCAAATAAATGGAGCCGGGCCGGAGCCGAAGCGGAGCCGGAGCCGGAGCCGGAGCCGGGCCGGAACCGGGCCTGGGTTAATTTTTTTTTTCATGAAATAATTTTTTAGATGAAAAATTTATTGACAGAAGATGTGCTGAACAATTTTCAAATAGTACAGAATCCTTAGTCGGATCCGGATCCGGATCCGAAGTCAGAGCCGGAGTCGAAGTCGGAGCCGGAGTATGATTTTTTTTCGAAGAATATTTTTTTAGAAGATCTGCTGAACAATTTTCAAATAGTGCAGAAACCTTATTCGGATCCGGAGCTGAAGCCGGATATGGGCTGGAGTCGAGAAGCCAGGTGGAGCGGATCCTGGGTATGATTTTTTTCAAAAAATATTTTTTAGAAAAATTTAATGCCAAAAGACGTACTGAACAATTTTCAAATAGTACAGAAACCTTAGTCAGATCCGGAGCCGAAGTGAAGTCGGAGCCGGAGCCGGAGCCGGAGCCGGAGCCTGGGTATGATTTTTTCAAAAAATATTTTTTAGGTGAAAAATTTAATGCCAGAAGACGTACTGAACAATTTTCAAATAGTGCAGAATCCTTAGTCGGATCCGGAGTCGGAGCCGGAGCCGAAGTCAGAGCCGGTGCCGTAGTTTGATTTTTTTTTTAAAAATATTTTTTTAGGTGAAAAAAATTATAGAAGTGCTGAACAATTTTCAAATAGTGCAAAAACCTTAGTTGGATCCGGATCCGGAGCGGGAGCCGGATTCGGAGCCGGATTCTAGGTATAAATTTAATAAAAAAAAAAAAAAAAATTTAGATGAAAAATTTGTTGTCAGAAGACGTGCTGAACAGGTTTAAAATAGTATTGCAGAATCATAGTCGGATCCGGATCCGGATCCGGAGTCGGAGCCGGAGTCGAAGTCGGAGCCAGAGTGAGACCCGATGCAATAGTATAAATTTTTTTCAGAAGAATATTTTTTTAGATGAAAAATTTATTGCCAGAAGACGTGCTGAATAATTTTCAAATAGTGCAAAAACCTTAGTCAGATCCGGAGCCGAAGAAGGTGAAGTCGGAGCCGGAGCCGCAGCCGGAGCCGGAGCCGGAACCTGGGTATGAATTTTTTTAGGTTAAAAAATTTAATGCCAGAAGAGGCACTGAACAATTTTCAAATAGTGCAGAAACCTTAGTCAGGTTCGGATCCGGATCCGGATTTGGAGACGGATCCTGGGTATAAATTTTTCAAGAAATTAATTTTCTTAGATGAAAATTTATTGTCAGAAGAACGTGCTGAACAGGTTTCAAATAGTGCAGAATCCTTAGTCGGATCCGGATCCGAGTCGGAGCCGGAGTCGGAGCCAGAGTCAGAGCCGGTGCAATAGTATAAATTTTTTCAGAAGAATATTTTTTTAGATGAAAAATTTATTGCCAGAAGTCGTGCTAAACAATTTTCAAATAGTGCAGAAACCTTAGTCAGATCCGGAGCCGAAGGTGAAGTCGGAGCCGGAGCCGGAGCCGGAGCCGGAGCCGGAGCCGGAGCCGGAGCCGGAACCTGGGTATGAATTTTTTCAAAAATATATTTTTAGGTGAAAAATTTAATGCCAGAAGACCACTGAACAATTTTCAAATGGTGCAGAAACCTTACTTAGTCGGATCCGGATCCAGATCCGGATCCTGGGAGCAGATCCTGGTATAAATTTTTTCAAGAAATAATTTTCTTAGATGAAAAATTTATTGCCAGAAGACTTGCTGAACAATTTTCAAATAGTGCAGAATCCTTAATCGGATCCGGATTTGGAGTCGGAGCCGGAGCCGGAGCCGGAGCCGGAGCCGGATTCAAAGTCGGAGATGGAGTCGGAGCCAGAGTATGATTTTTTCGAAAAATATTTTTTTAGGTGAAAATTTTATTGATAGAAGACGTGCTGAACAATTTTCAAATAGTTCAGAAACCTTAGACGGATCCGGATCCGGAGCCGGAGCCGGATCCTGGGTATGAATTTTTTTAAAAATATTTTTAGGTGAAAACTTTATTGCCAGAAGACGTACTGAACAATTTTCAAATAGTGCAGAAACCTTAGTCGGATCAGGAGCCGAAGCCGAAGTCGGAGCCGGAGCCGGAGCCGGAGCCTGAGTCCAGAACTGATTCTGGGTATGAATTTTTAAAAAATATTTTTAGGTGAAAAATTTAATGCCAGAAAACGTACTGAACAAATTTCAAATAGTGCAGAAACCTTAGTCGGGTCCGGATCCGGATCCGGATCCGGAGCCTGATCCTTGGTATAAATTTTTTCAAGAGATAATTTTCTTAGATGAATAATTTATTCCAGAAGACTTGCTGAACAATTTTCAAATAGTGCAGAATCCTTAATCGGATCCGGATTCGGAGTCGGAGCCGGAGTCGAAATCGGAGCCGGAGTATGATTTTTCGAAAATATTTTTTGTGAAAAATTTATTGATGAAGAAGTGCTGAACAATTTTCAAATAGTGCAGGACGAAACCTTAGGCAGATTCGAAGCCGGAGCCGGATAATTTTAAAATGTCGGAGCCGGAGCCGGAGCCGGAGCCGGATCCTGGGTATTAATTTCTTTCAAAAAATATATTTTTAGGCGAAAAATGTATTGCCAGAAGACGTGTTGAACAATTTTCAATTAGTACAGAAACCTTAGTCGGATCCGGAGCCGGATCCGGAGCCGGATCTTGCTTATAAATATTTTTCAAGAAATATTTTTTAGTTGAAAAATGTATTGCCAGAAGACTTGCTGACTAATTTTCAAATAGTTCAAAAACCTTAGTCGGATCCGGATCCAGGTGGAACCAGGCCGGAGTTAAACTGGATACTGTTTCGTTTTTCCAAAAAATTTTTTTAGAAAAATATTTGTTGCCGGAAGAAGTGCTGAACAATGTTCAAATAGTGCAGAAACCTTAGTTGGATCCGGATCCGGAGTCGGAAACGGAGCCGGATTCTGGGTATAATTTTGTTACTATAAATATTTTTTTTGGTGAAAAGTTTATTGCCAGAAGACATGCTAAACAATTTTCAAATAGTGCAGAAACCTTAGTCGGATCCAGCGCCGGATCTGGAGCCGCAGCCGGAGTATGAAACGGAACCGGATTCTGGGCATAAATTTTTCAAAAAATATTTTTGTACGTGAAAAATTTATTGCCAGAAAGTACTGCACAATTCTCAAACAGTGCAGAAACTATAGTCGGAGTTGGAGCCAGAGCCGGAGAAAAATAATTATTATTTTTCTTTTGGGTTGTAAAAGAAATATATCAAAGGCGAATTGATTGATTTAGAAAAAAAAAAAAAATATATATATATATATATATATATATATATATATATATATATATATATATATATATATATATATATATATATATATATATATATATATATTACATATATATATATATATTTATATATATATATATATATATTTATATATATATATATATGCT
>JABUQX010142021.1:0-2500 GCA_015478945.1 Trachelipus rathkii
TGTTGTACTTCATTCAGTTGGAATTTGGGTGTTTAACCGTTTTCATTTATCGTGGCTGCTTTCGCGTTTTCATTGCGCCACTTCAACCACTACAGGTGGAGTGGCCAACCCCTATAAACTTTTATTTAATAATATATATTATTTTAATATTATAATATTTAATAATGTATTTTACATGTATATATATATATATATATATATATATATATATATATATATATATATATATATATATATATATATATACTGCTATATATATATATATATATATATATAAAAGTATATATATATATTTACAGATATATGGTAGCACTGAGTTATTCCTGAGTGCATTCACATATATAGGAGGATTTTAAACAGAGCATCAGCAACTGCATTAAGATCCACGGATATCTAGTCTTATCCAATATATATATATATATATATATATATATTTATATAAATATATATATATATATATATATATATTTATATATATATATATATATATATATATATATATATATATATATATATATATATATATATATATATATATATATATATATATATATATATATATATATATATATATATATATATATTATAAAACTTAAAATATCACTGTGACATAAAATATTTTATTACAATATGTCATAAAAGTTAATACATTTACATGAGAATTTTTTGAAATAAAAACTATCCATAAAATCAAACATTCGTTTGTTCGACCTTTAATTAAATATTAAATTATATATATATATATATATATATATATATATATATATATATATATATATATATATATATATATATATATATATATATATATATATATATATATATATATATATATATATATATATATATATATATATATATATATATATATATATATATATATATATAAGCAGAGATAAAAACCCACACACCCTTAAAACAGGAAAATTATCAAAGCCCTCAAGAAAAAAAAACTCAACCACGACCCAACAATAGAAATAACCACAACTAACCTAGAAAACATAACAAAATCACTTAAAAACTCACCGGCAACTGGCCCAGACAATATCTCAAACAAACGCCTCAAACACCTAAGGAACACAGCTTTAACAGAATTAACACAAATATATAACAGCTCATTAGCCTAAATTTCATTCTCCCTATCTGGAAAATAGCTATCATCATACCCAAATTAAAACCAAGAAAAGACCCCTCTGACCCCTCATCATATCGCCCCATCTCTCTATGATCAACACTATGCAAACTAATAGAAAAAAAAAATACTAAACAAAATAACCACACATCATCAAACACAAATTCCAACACTGTTTCAAACAAAACCACACTCACAAACATTATATAACCCACATCAACGGCCTAAAATCAAAGCCAACTCATAAAACAATAATCATAGAAATCTACATCAACAAAGCATTCGATACAGTGCCCAAAACACAACTTGATCCAAATAACAAAATCTAACATCCTCATTAACCTAAAGGAATGGATTTCCAACTTTCTATCAGGAAGAACAGCACAAATACAAACAAACAATACAAAATCCGGAACAGTAAACACCAACAAAGGAGTACCACAAGGCGCAATACTATCCCCCACACTATTCAACCTATTTACGGCCGATCTACCACAACCACAAACAGATCACATAATCATAACACCCTGCGCAAATGACATCACCATAACCACTGCACACCATAACCTAAACACGGCCACAAACCTGACACAACAATACATCAACCAACTTCAAACATGGCTAACAGAAAACAGAATGTCCGCCTCACGAAACAAATCTTCAATTACATTAATTACTAATTACCACCGACCTCCAACTTGGTGCCACACACCCACTAGTCTACCCAAACAACATTGATATACCCTTTAACAAAACGCCCAAAATCCTCGGAGTAACACTTGACACGCATATCACCTTCACAAAACACATAGACAACATAAATTCAATCTGCTAACAAGAAACTGAACATATTAAGAACCATCGCTGGCACAGACTTCACAAACAATAAACCAACATCCACTACTATATACAAGCAATACATTCGTCCGACTCTAAACTACGCTTCTCCAGCATGGCATCCACTGCTGACTAAAAAAAAAACAAAGAAACTCCAAACGACACAAAACAAAGCTCTAAGAATCATAACAGGATGCACATCAACAACACCTGCACGAAGAAGCCAAAATTCTACCCATAGACACACACCTGAACATGAAAGGTACACAATTCTTCTCAAAAACACAAACACCCCAACACCCATGCCACATTGCACTCTCTAACCCTACCCACCACAGATTAAAACAACCTCCTTCTTAACCAGCCCAATATCACAAACAAATTCTAAACAACATTCCACCACCACCAAATAACACAGCATACACCAAACAAATCCAAACGACACTGGCAGAAGACTACTTAAGGCGCAGACCACCAAACAACATATTAAACACCCACCCACCAGAAATAGTACCAGAATTAAACTCACTA
>JABUQX010142021.1:7500-10000 GCA_015478945.1 Trachelipus rathkii
TACGCTCAGTAACTTAAACGAACATAAAGAATTTAACCTCCTTCTTCAGAAATAAAACGATAACCCACGTTTCAGTTGCAATAAGAATGAATCGAGAGTAAAATAAACTTTTCTTTTTTTCTTTTTTAAAATATTAAATTTTAAAAAGAAAATTAATTTTTTTCAATTAAAATAAAAACTTAAAATTTAAATCAAAACTTTTAAATAAGTTATATTGACAAAATTAAAAAAAATGTAAAAATATGTTCTGGAATGTTGAGGCTCGCCTCCTGTTTTTAATTATTATTATTATGTATGTATGTATGTATGTATGTGTGTGTGTGTGTGTGTGTGTATCTATGTATGTATTATTATTCTTATTATTTCTAATTCCACTCCCGTATACTCGTAATTCTGCCAAGCAGATTCTATTGTTCTAATTTACGATGCTCAAACGTTATTAAAGATTTTTTTTTTTTTGCAATTTAAATGTGAATTTTCATTCAGTTAAATTGCATTGCTTTCTTTCCACGTAATTGCTACGTGCATTGTTAATAAAATACTTTTTTTTGTAGTTATTTAAAATTAAAACGTGGATGTTATATCTGCAGTTCCATTTACTTTACATCCACACCCACAATATACACGTCAGAAGAATATTTCATCAATCAACATTAAAAAAAAGTAGAGGAATTATAATTGGTGGAACATTCGTATCTGCAGTTTGCAGACATCTATATATAAATGCACATCCGACATCTGCGTCTATATCTGCATTCACATTCGCATATGTTTCTAACTTTTAGTATATTTCCCAACACTGTGGAACCGCTCCATCATTATAAAATAATTGACTCCGGCTCCAGCTTAGAGTCCATTTAAATAATTACCCATCACTGTAAACAGCTGTAAGGTCTGTTTACAAAACTTTTTTTTATAATTTTTATCAAAGAAAAGAACATACTAGCCAATTCCTATCATCAATTTTGCGAGAGGAGTAAGTCAGAAGAGAAAACAATTTTAAGTTCCGAAGGATCTTGCCATGTAATGGCTTTTATTATTATTATTATTATTATTATTATTATTATTATTATTATTATTATTATTATTATTATTATTATTATTATTATTATTATTGTTATTATTATTATTATTGGAGAGCTATTGAAATCTTTTAATGAATCGAAACCTTTGTTTTTAAATAATTATTATTATTATTATTATTATTATTATTATTATTATTATTATTATTATTATTATTATTATTATTATTATTATTATTATTATTATTATTATTATAAGGGTAATAGTTAGGCAGAACCATGTCAAAACCGATTTTTATAAAAAACACAGCATAAACACGAAATAAATTGTAATGAAGAATAAGATTTTTATAGAGCCGAAAAGTGTTAAAATAACACTACAGGATTTTTAATCATGCTCAAACTCCACTTTAGGGCTTATGCTACTATAATATGCTACGACAAGACAAACAAATGGAAACATTACCCTAAAAAAAAAAAAATCAAATGTAGCTACCGATATTCGAACCGACGCTTGTTGCGAACGAGAACGATAATAATCCAACGTCTTAATCATTCGACTGCCCACGAAACCAAATAATATCTTGGCTTCAATCCGAATTATCAAGCCGTATAGCCCCCATTGAGGCAAAAACAATCTAGATGTAACTATGCAGCAATTTCATGAATTGAGAGTAAAAAGGAAATGCATAATGATAGTGATCGTAAGCAAGTCATCAGCCTCGGCTCTTTATTCTAGGCGGATAACATTTCCTAAAGCTCATAATTAATCCGTTTCAGATTGAATCACAAAAGTGTAAATGTTTCTAGGTTTCTAAAATGAGTCTTTTCCTCGCTTCGACGTAGCTAAACTGTTTGACTTGACTGCCTATAATAAAGTCTATTAGTTATGAACTTATAGACAAAGAAAAGTGAAATTCAGATCAACAGGGAGTGTATAATAATAATTCAACCCTTTTAGAGAAAAAAAATTATTTTGAAGAACATATAAAATTGTGAAGGTTAACCAAATTCTTGCTTCGATCAATTAATATTATTATTATTATTATTATTATTATTATTATTATTATTATTATTATTATTATTATTATTATT
Organism: Trachelipus rathkii; assembly: GCA_015478945.1. Taxonomy (NCBI): domain Eukaryota; kingdom Metazoa; phylum Arthropoda; class Malacostraca; order Isopoda; family Trachelipodidae; genus Trachelipus; species Trachelipus rathkii. The sequence goes on from JABUQX010142021.1 coordinate 9,618, forward strand.
ATTATTATTATTATTATTATTATTATTATTATTATTATTAGGTAAAGCCGAGTTTCCTATCACGCAGCGAAAGCTACACCAACATATCTAAAAAAAAACGCCAGATGTCACCTAGAATCTCGGTTAAAATCTTTAAATGAATAAATGCCAACATTAAAAACAAAACAATCAAGTCACTTTACAGAAAAATAAAACTTCCTACAAAGAGAAAATAAGAAAAGAAAAAACTAGGGAGTTGATACAAATTTAGACGATATATATATATATATATATATATATATATATATATATATATATATATATATATATATATATATATATATATATATATATATATATATATATACTCTTTACTCTTATATATATATATTGCTATATATATG
>JABUQX010142021.1:15000-17500 GCA_015478945.1 Trachelipus rathkii
TAATATGGGACAACAATGAATGTAACGGAAGGAATGGGTTTAGTTAATGTAAACATACCTACGATGGTAGTAACTTTCTTTTCGTAGACGATCTACTATGCATAGCGTCTGGAAAATATCCCTCATCAAGCTCCATCAATAGTCGGCCATCATATTGATATCCCACTTACTTGCCCTGGTAACGTCCTTCCATGAACTTTAGATCTTTATGGAAGCGTTCACTGCTCATCACTAACATTGCCTAGGTTATCCGGAAATTTTCTTAGGTGAGAATATAAGTAGTGCAACTTTGCTTTATACTCATTCTACATCCATGAGAATGAAAACTGTCTAACAGTTATGTACAATGTTAGTGGTTCTCGGCTTTCCTGTTCTCCAGAAAATTCTATGCTACATCTGAAAAAGCATTCCACGCTCTTGCCTCTAACTAACACAGTCATTGTTGTAGCAAAGGCAGCATCACGGAGGAGTGTCCGTATTTTGTGGGCCACCAAATATCCCAGCTTTTTTCTTCCGTCACTCAGACCAGGAAACGTTGAGCATATGTAGCGGAAGCATTCACCATCATGATCCAGGGCTTCACAGATTGTTTCATCAAACCAAGTTTTATGTTTAGTGGAGGTAAGATGATGTTTTCTCTGTACAAGTGGTTCACGTACGATGTTCCTGTCTCCCCTGGCGTCAAGGTTTCCCTCGGTGGCCATTCTCTTTTGGTCCAGTGATCCTTGCAGCCCGGCTGTCCCAATAGCACCGGAAGCAGGGATATTTGGTGAAACCTCTTTGCTTGCTGACCAGCAAATGTTACTAACTTTGAGGTCGACGCATATTCTTACATCCATAACACCTGACGTATTGCCTCTCCATTTGTCTTGATGCTTTTGCATACTCTCTCTCATCCGTACTTCCCAGTACCCCTATGCTGAGACATTAGAGCACTATTTTGCCGTTGTGTAACAACACACTTTAAACTGCTCTTGGAAGTGTCAATAAACGATCACACGCCCTCACCTGCACATCGTATACTTTAGATTCCCAAACAGATGTAGGCCTGCAACTTCGCACCGCAATACACAAGGTTACCATCTGACTGGAAGAGCCTCCGCAGCTCTGCTTCTCTTTTACGATAAAATGTTACTCTTGTGCCATGGTCCAGTAGTCATTTTTCATGCAACCTCGAAGCCAACAGCTCAGGACAGCTTCGGCAAATACAACTCTCATACAAGATCGTTCAGTTCACCCTGGGTGAACAATGACGGACCATCCGACTGTATTTCAGATGGATGATAGACATCATCCAGGTCATTGGCATCCATACATGTAGACGTACTAAAAGTTACCACATGCTTCCCGAATATCGACCGCAGTAAAGACTTGCTGCTACTGAAGATATATGCGGAAGGTAACGTCTATACAGCCTACGTAGTGCGCGCATGAATTTTGTCATTCCTAGGGAATATGCAAAAATAGGGATCCATGATTGCACGAAAACGGGATGTGATACAGCAAATCCGAGAATATATATGGAATCAGCACCTCCGAATTACTATATATCTGCTACAAAAGTCCATCCAAGAAAAATTTCACCTTTTTTTGCTGACCAGTGTAAGTTTTCTTTATTTTTCCCTAAATGGATGACCGAACTTTGAAATAACTATTCGGCCGAATAGCGAAGTGATTATTCGGCCGAATATTCGGTATTCGACCGAATACTTTTAGCCGAATATTCGGTATTCGGTATTCGGCTTTTTCACTATTCGGCACATCCCTAATATATATATATATATATATATATATATATATATATATATATATATATATATATATATATATGGATGCATTATATATAGACATTCATTAATTTTAAACATATATAGTATATATTATTTATATATTTATGATAATTTGCATATAGGAAGATATCATCATATTATTAACAGTTTGTGGACATATATAGAAAAGATTTTTTTTTAGTTAGAGATACAATCAAAAATTGTTTCTTCGATTGATTAAATCGTTTTCTACGTAAACAAAAAGTAAAAAAAAAAATAAATAAAAATAAAAAAAAATTGTTCCGGACGTTCTACCCCAAATCAACTTTAAAAATATAAACAATTAAAAACAAATGAAATTTAATTTTAAAAACTGCTACAGAAATCACATTTCAAAAAAAAAAAAAAAAAGAGAGAGAAACTCGAAATCTGAGTAATAGGAGGTTTGTGGAAACGCCAACAGAGGAAAAGTTACAAACTTCACATCAAGAAAGGAATCGCCAAATAAACTTTTAATATAAAGTTTTAGATTTATTTCGAAGAACAAACAAGAATGAATGAAAGAATGCTCTCTCTCTCTCTCTCTCTCTCTCTCTCTCTCTCTCTCTCTCTCTCTCTCTCTCTCTCTCTTCTCTATATATATATATTATATATATATATATATATATATATTTATATATATATATATATATATATATATATTTATATATATACTATATATATATATATAT
>JABUQX010142022.1:0-13877 GCA_015478945.1 Trachelipus rathkii
CAGTGTGCTGATTCCGGCCCTCAACAATTGTTTAACAGCTCATATTCTCAATGGCTTAACTTTCATATACTAAGTACGCCGCTTCAATAGGGTTCAAAGGCATCCCTAGAACAGAGGAAAGATATTTCAGGAACCTATTATCAGCTAGATCTGCTTTAGTAGCCTTACTATCAGGGATGGAGGACAAAATGTAGTTAATTCAGAGTCCATGGCTTGCATCCCAGGAAAGCAGGAGGTCTGTTTGGAGTTCTGTGTCATAAAAACAACAGGGGCAGCACTGCTGGTAAAGGGGGTATTTTGGGTCAGGAAGACCTGCCCATAATAGTCAGCAAACAGCTCAGCCTTCTCAGGTTATGGAGCAGGAGACCCCATTCGAAGGTGAGGGAACGATTGCTGGGACAAGTGACATACTCTTAACAGGACCAAGTTCTCGAGTCGGATTGGTAAAGATAGCTTGGCTCTCCACATGTTTCAGAGTATCCCCTTTTTACACTTCAAATCAGCCTCCTTCCATCAGACTAATAACCTCTCTTAAACCCAGGCCATTTCTTTGAAGAGAGCCCGGCCTTAAATATTGTGGAAGGCTATTCCGTTTCTTCAAGACTTCCTCACACTCTAGATTCCCACAAAGCCCGAGGTCTTCTACCGAATTTCCCCTTGGTAAGAGGAAACACAGCAGCAGCAGAGGTAACGATACTAAGGGTAACTGCGCCCGTCCAATCCTCCAAGGTACCAACTGCATCACCTGGGAGAGAGGTCTGACCACTATATTGCTTCCACACATCCTGAGAGGTAGCCTCAAGTGAGGTCGAAAATATTGAAGGGTTGCACCCGCTGAGGAAGGTGAACATGGACTGGATAGTGGTCACTACCCAAATAAGTTCCTGTCAAAATGTCAGCCTGCAAGAAGAATCCACTCCCAATCACCAAATCAAGAGTAGAGATCCTACCACTATAGGAATCCACCCTAGTTACCAGACCAGGAGGGGTTAATAAGGAAAAATCACTAGAAGAGGACAAGAAGGTGAAAAGAGAATCACCAGATTTATTACATCCCCCACGAGGAAGATTGTGATGGGCATTAAAATCACCCATTATCAGAGCAGGCAGGGGCAACTGACGAATATAATGCTGAAGTTCTGGGAATGCCAAATTTCTACCAGGATTGTAACATAACAACAGTGATGCCCAGCCCGATGCAAAGGCAACTCTCACTGCCAGGACCTCGAGGACTGCGTCCGGAGCAACATTCAATGGTATCTCCTGGTAAGATAAAGAGGAATATGGAGATGAAAGCTAAACCACCCTCAACTGAATCTTCGATCCTTCTAGGAAGGTGTATCCACCACTGTAAAGTTGTATTTGAGCCATCCAGGTTTCACACAGACCCAAAATCATCAGGGAAGTTGTAGCTACATAATTTTTAAAAACTCCCAATTTTGGGAATAAGGATCTAAAATTCCACAAGACAAGATTAGAGGAGGCCATTGATGATAGAAGAAACCAAAGACATGAGATCCGAGAATATACAAGAAAGGGCTGATAAAAGAGAACCACTCACCTGATAAGACGTGAGAAATTTGGAAACAAGGGGTCCCAATGAAATCAAGAAGGAAGACCAACCATCTGTAGGACGCGGAGAGGAGAGGTGATGCTGCGGAACATTATTCACTAAGGGAGCCCTCACAGGACCAACATGGGATATCCCCTGAAACTCAGGGCCGGAGGGAAACTGATGGGTAGCGGGGGCAGAGTTACACAAGGGTCCATGTTGATGAACCGGAGGGCAGGGGGCCCCCCTTGAAGAAGACAGGACTGCCGGGGGGGCAGCCACCTTGGAGGGCATAGAGGGGGACACACGACCAAGCGACCCATCGAAGGAGGTACTGGGGCGAGAAACCACATCAGCATACGACCTGGAAGGGGGAACAGGCTCTACCTGAGGAGGAGGTACATGAGAGACACCAGCATTCTGGAGAATGTTGAGGGAAGAGCGAACACGAGTAAGAGGATTCAGTTCACGTAAAGCTGCTATAAGAGGAGAATGAATCCCACCCGCAGCCACAGGAGTGTCACGAGTAATCCGCGCTGCATTTATATAAACCTCACAGGATTTAGAATTAGTGGGGCCCCTTACAAAAATAGCAAAGAGGATCATTGGCACAATTGTCATTGACATGGCCCAAGGAGCATCTCGAACAGCGTGGGGAAGACTTACAGGAAACCGAACCATGACCGTATTGCCAGCAGTTGAAGCAACGCCGTACTGGAAACACGTATTGAGACACTGGGTAGATGACATGGCCTATAATCACTTTAGATGGAAGAGGGCCTTTATACTTCAGTCACAGCGTCTTGGAAGGGAAGGTAGGACCCCCTGAAGAGCCCCCTGAAGAGCCCAGTCTCATAACCTCCAACAAAGTGCTGCCCTCAAGGTCATAGGAACAGATATTGGAGAGATCACGCAAAAAAGCATCATCTTCCTCTATTGGCCCTATTTTCCCATAGGAAATTTGTAAAGAATGATCTATAGAAGCACGAGGGACCCAGCATTTAACAGGGAAATTCCCCAAAGTAACTATATCAGCAAGGGGAACCCGTAGTCTATCCAGGGAAGGAATGGAGAAACAAATCCCAGCACCCCTCCCAAGAATACGGCATGTACCCTCTATCAGTAATTTCCCAAAAGGGGAGTCATTTAAGAGAGCAGTTGCTCTAGAAGGTTTAGTAAAAATACAAGTTCCATCCCTACTCTGCACAATGATTATCGCCTCAGTGGAACCCAAGGCTGTTGTACCCACATCTACCCCATCCCTATCCCCCTCTTCACCCCTTTGGGTGCAGGTTGAGACCAAATCCCCCACCGTTACACCCGCAACACTGCCACTCCTTTCAAGCCATTCTCACCCAGGAGAGAGACTCCTCAACTAACTCCTCATCAGAGGGCGTCATCCACCTGGAAAAGCAAAACCAGAAGGAGGTCTAAAGTATCTATTGCCTTTCATAATGAAAAAATATGTAAAAATAGAACAAAATCAGTTATAAATAAAAACAGTATATAAATAATAAACAAAAATAAATGAATAGTCCCACCCGAAATGAAAATGAAAATGTACAAATTAATGCTACGTAGCAAAACTCTCACTAGGCACAGCGAAAATGCACAAGCAACACCCACCAGATCCTCCTAATGTCATTTGTTTTGTTTATGTTGAATTGTGGTTAATGGGAAATTATCAGAGGAGAGAGTGTGAAATTTTTGTAAGTTGCAGGGTTGCCAGATAGTTGGTGGTTTATGGCCAAAATTAGGTTTAAAAATAATAAATATTGCTTTTCTTCCTATCTTTTTCCCCACTACGGTATATAATTGTATACATGTATTAAGTATAGAGTCCAAGTTGGTGGCTGCCACAAAAACAAAAACAGTATTAGTATAGAGTATGAATTATAATTATAATTGTAGCACTTCAATTCAATGTTATATTTTTTCGGACCATCTTTACGTGTGGGGAGGTGTATTTTTAAAAAAAGTTACCATAACTTAAACAAATTTAATATCCTTTAAATGCCAGCAAAATTTATTTTTATTATCGCAAAAATATTTTAGTATCAACCGTGGTAAAAATTTTAGAAAAAAAAAACTGAAAAATTGCCTAATATTTTTTGTAAAAATTATTTAATTACTTTATGTTCAAAATGCCATATAATTGGACTTTAGAATTAATTTTATGATTAATCATCACGTTTCTTGTTTTCGACGTAGAAAAATGATGGCGTGGTTTCTTTCAGCTTACTTACTTAGAAATTTTAATTTTGAACATATTGGCAATTTGCTGACTCATTTCTCTTGGTCACGAGCTTTAGCTGTGGATTTCGACATTGATGGTTAAGTGGAATGGCACGCCCAAAGCGTAGAAGTGGACAATACATGCAAAGGGTCTGCAGTGCCCATCCAGAAGAAGAGGGACCGCTTGTGTCGACGTTACTTTCTCAAAACGTTTTCCAGTTATTGGCGGATTTAGAGGGGGGGTTTTGGGAGACTTAGCTCCCGGGCCAATAGTCAAGTTCCTACTTTAGTGGTACGAGACTCGAGTGCAAAGTTCTCTCATTGGTCGTTTATTATTATTACTATCATATATATAATATATATATATATATATAACTCAACATATAATATGTGTAATATATATATATACTTACCTCTATATAATAACAACCTTTATATACTTATATACTCCTCCATACTTAACAACAACAATATATATCTTCTTTCTGTAACCAATAATAACTTAATAACATATGCTCTTTGCTGCTCATATATCTTTTGCTCATATCTTATATATTGTGGGACGAAAAGAAAATAAATTTTCAGGTATCAGGCTCTAATAGGGCGCAAAAGTTGCGTATTTGTATACTAATGTACAAACATTAATACAAAAAAATCTATTTTTAGTTGCAAAGAGCCTAAAATTTTCAAAAAAATTACACAAAACACCAAATTTTACCTACACGCTCATAAATATATAAGGTAACGTTTTTTGGCTAATAATAACGTCTAAATACTATTTATAATTGCCTATTAATGAAAATGATATTTAAAAAACTCCATACTTTACATTTGAGTTAGCGCGAAAAGGCCTAAAATTTTAGAATTTAGGTAAAAAATTGGGGATTTACGGTTTTGCAAAACGACGCACTGTGGTATATTAAATTATGAAAGACCATCTTCTAAATAATTTTTTTAATGTGTGATTTATACATTCTATTTTGATTTTTTGATATGAGTTCATCATTTTGCAGCTTTTCGCCTATTTCACAATTTTTTTTTATGAAATCACCCAGAACTCACCACGAAGAGGTGGCTGCAATTCGAGTTCCATCCACACCCTACCCAACCATCCAACCAATCAGGGTGTCCCAACCATCCAAAAAATCAGGGTGTGTTAAATTATTTTCATTTAGTAAAAAACTTCGTTTTAAATTCAGATTTTTGATCAAATTTTGGCATTGTGGATCTTAAGAGCAAAGTTGCTTTTAATGTAATGCTCTAATTGCTCTTTTCTAGTCAGCACACTTTTTCTGCAGACTCTGTGACAAGTTTGACGCATCTTTCAACAGCTTGGGTATGGCATGGAAAATTTAAAAAATCAAATTCAGGCTGAGTTTTATTTTGCAGAACTGACGAAATAGTCTCTGTTGTCCAGCTTTCCATCATTGGAGGGGGTGACAGCTTACATTTTGTGATTTTGTCCAATCTATTAAGTCACTGTAGTCCGTGGCATCAAAATTAATTGAGTTAGTCGTAAAAGTTCTAACAGACTTTACCTTTGGATTTTGAGTTCTTGCCTTTAGTACCCTCCTGTTATATATAACCTTATATATATAATAACTATATCCTCTCTGCCTCATATGCTCTCTCTACTACTACATATATATATGTATATATACTATATATATATATATACTACTCTCCTGTATTGTAACCAACAACAGTATATATACCATATTTGCAGTGGCGGCTCGTGGCAAACTTGGCGTGGAGGACTGCGGGTATCTTATATGCAACCCTCACTTGCAATATATATATAACATGTATAATATACCTTACTCTTATACTGTATAGTATATATGTAGCAATAATATATATATATATATAGTAACTAGTTTAACTATAAACAGCCTTTGCTCTCTCTGCCTATATATATATATACTCTAGAATCTTTATTAAAATCAAATTTATATTCAATTTTTATAAATTTTTTTCTTTTTTAATATCGATTGCATGCATTCGAACACATTCTGTAATTAAAAACACATTACATTTGAACTTTAGATGGAACACTAGATGGAAATATAAAATCGATTATCTTTTCTAAATATCAATATCTGATAGGAATCATAGGATTACCCTCATACGGACTATTACTTAATTTTTATATTTGTGTAAATGTGTGCATAAATTATAGAACTTTTTAAAAATATCGATTGCATGCATTCGAACATTCTGTAAAACAAAAGCCTAAAAAATGTATTTCAGAGGTGTCAGAAACGAAAAATGTCATTGCCTGCTTATCTCATTTTGGCCTCTCTCTCTCTCTCTCTCTCTCTCTCTTTCTCTCTATTTCCCATTCTATCTATACTCTCTAGAACCTCTCTCTCTCTCTCTCTCTTTCTCTCTCTCTCTCTCTCTCTCTCTCTCTCTCTCTCTCTCTCTCTCTCTTCCCCTCTCTCTCTCTCTCTCTCTCTCTTCTCTCTCTCTCTCTCTTTCTCTCTCTCTCTCTCTCTCTCTCTACTCTCTCTCTCTCTCTCTCTTTCTCTCTCTCTCTCTCTCTCTCTCTCTCATTCTTCAGACAGAGAGAGAGAGAACTCTCTCTCTCTCTCTCTCTCTCTCTCTCTCTCTCTCTCTCTCTTTCTCTCTCTCTCTCTCTACATACATATATATATATATATATATATATATATATAAATAAGTTTTGTTATATATATATGTAACTATATATTCTCTTTATATATATATATATATATATATATATATATATATCTCCTCTATATATAACAGCACCAGTAAATTGTTTCTGTTTGGTTCCATATGTATGTATATATATATATATAATAATAATATACTTATATGTAACTAACACTCTCTTTTTAATGCATAAAGCTCGATATACCATAACACAACAACAAACTATCACCAATTATTTATATATAACTAATGTTATAAGCTTGTATAATAACAATATATATATTGTAATAATATAACTGTAATATAATAATAATAATAACCAATAATAATATATATAAATATAATAGCAACAATATATATCTATATATATATATATATGTATAATAATATATATATAATATATATATATATATATATATGTCTTGCGCCTGGCACGTTCGAGACCGAGCTGTTGGTACGAAATCGCCAATAGGGAAGGAAGACTTACTTCTTTGAAGGTTTCAGAGCAAAATTAGAAATAAAACTTTATTCCCTTAAATGTTAACATAAATTTTAAAAATACACACCAATTTTAAGAACTATTTGGGCTCATATTCAAATTAACATCACAATACATGCATCTGTCATCAAAATGTATGAAGCATTCACTTATAATGTATTATTTTGTCCTGTAAATAAATATTGAATAATTTCATATATACGATTAAATTTTTAGCACCAAAAACCAAAACATACATCCCAAATCTCTCACCACAGGTATACACAATAATAACAACTGATTTTTATTTGTCTTTAATATATGTCTTATATGTACAGAAGGACATTCATATATTGAACGTGTCGGGGGTGGGAATTACAATTTTAGGTGAAACTAGTCTGTTAAGTTTCCATCCAATTCAAAAAAGCCAAACTGGCAACTTGCTAAAAATATCTATAGGAATTTGGTATTCTTTTTCTTGTAAAGTTGCTGTATTTGTCTTAAATAATAAAGTTGGTCTTTTTTGAGCTGGAATATTAGGAGCCCCAATTTTATATTATTGGATATATTGAAAAAAAATATCGTACATAAAATTTGCTGTTGCATAAAACGTTTTTCTTTTCTTATTTTCTTTATTAATTACAATTTATTTATGCATGGTGTATTTAAACAATTCTTTTCACTTTTATTTGACAAAAATTTATATTTCTATCAACATCCAATCCTTGACATTTTTAATTTGGAGGGCTGCAGCCCAATAGCCCATAAAGACGAGCACACCACTGTGCTTAACCTTAATAATATATATATATATATATAATATATATATATATATATATATACTACTATACTTAACCTTATATATATATATATATATATATATATATACTATACTTATATATATATACATATATACCTCTATATTATTTTATTTTTTTTATTTGCTTATTCCTTTATTATTATTTATTATTATTATTATTATTATTATTATTATTATTATTATTATTATTATTATTATTATTATTATTTTTATTATCTATTATTCTTTATATTTTTATTTTTTATGTAATGTTTTTGCTAACATTTTGCTGTTTTTGCTGTTTCTGTTTTGTGAGTAGCATTTAGTTTGTGGTGTGATTTTTGTGTGTGCGATGTAAAGTGTAAGTGTATGTTTTGTACAAGTGAAAGGTGTGGGAGAGAAAGGTATAAGATTGATAAGTTTTGTGTCTGTTTCTTTTCTTAGGTTTGTCTGTGTGATGTCCTGTGTCCTTTTGGTTCCTTACCTTGTGTAACGTGAGCTATGAAAGAAGAAGATGTGAATCGAATCAGAAGGTCTCCTGGGTTATGGTGTCGACCAAGTTGATCCCTGTATTCCCTTGGTATTCCTTTATTTATTTCTTTTATTTTGTATTATATTATCTTTCTTCTTCTCTTTCTCTTCCAGTCATTGTAATTCAAGTAGTAAGTCGTGGTTTACAGTGTGGTACACATTTGTATAGTATTTGATAGTATTGTCGTAGTAAACACATAACGTAATAGTAAATACGGTTGCCGTAGTGGTATACCTCGTAGTAAATGGTTACGGGTGTGCACCTTAGGGCTGTGTTTGATTTAGTAGGTAGCCGTGAAAGCAACCAAGTACTGTGTTTACGTGTGTACAAATCATTGTTAATTCATTTAATAGATACCAATGTGTATCTAAGAGTACAAGTCTCCTTTTAGTTTATCAAATGTACATAGAAGTTATTCAATCTACAAGAACTCAGTTGGTGAGTATTTACTTTGTTTGTTTGTAGTTGTTTTGCTGCCACTATTTTTTATCAATTATTATTATTATTATTATTATTATTATTATTATTATTATTATTATTATTATTATTATTATTTAATTATTATTATTCTAATTATTGTTAGGATCAGTGAATTTGCTTACGGGTGAAGAAGGTCAAAGGCTATGAAAATTACCGGTTAGCAATTTATTTCGGGAAGTGGCTTGCTAGGCCTATCCTGCCCTAGTCATAGCTCCTTTAGCCGAATACATCTTGATGTATCGTTGCCCGGGATTAACGAACGAAAAACGAAAAAAAAACTGGATATCATATCCAGGTAATGGTTAATTTAATTTCGGTTAATTTACTTTCGTTTCGTTTATTGATTTCACTCTAATTTGTTTTCAAATTTTTAATTTGAGTAATGTTAATTTGAATATAATTTGAATAATGATTTTAATTATTTAAATTGATTAATTGAGAGGAAATTGATGGAAAATTTAAATTCAAATTTAGATATTTTTTCATATTTTTATGTTTGTTTTTGTTTGATTTTCATAATCGTAAGGATGGATTTTTTTTCTTTTCTTCACTTTTTTTTCTGCCTCTGGCTTGAGTCTGAAGTGACAATTTGGGTCGACCAGGAACGACGGCTCATCTATGCACTTCGCAACAGATAGATTGTAAATATTATTTAATAAAAAGAGACTATTAGAAAATTGAAATATGAAATAAATTGAAAATTGAAATAAAAAGAAATAAATTGAAATAGAAAAGAAATTATTGGAGAAAGATATAATTAAAGCTTGACTATAAAGAAATAAACTGAAACCTGAAACACGGTGAAAGAGAAAAATTATTAGAAAATTGTATAACAAAAGAAAGACTATAAAAGAAACAAACTACAATAATTGATAAATTGGTATTCTTTTTTCATTGTACAACAAAAATAATTTATTATATTGTTATTTTAAATATTTTTTAGAATTAAGGCTCATTTTAGGTTTAAGGATTTTTCATATAAGGTATCGGTATCGGACTGGATCAGTGTCGGTATTGGTTTATAGAGGTATCAATATCAGCTTTTGTAATATTTGGTGTTGTGAGGAGAAGGATTTGTTGTTGTTGTGTGGATTTTTTTTTTTTTAAATTCTTATTGGTTTTGTTTGTTCAGTGTTTTTTTTTTTCTTGTTTTATTCTTCTGTTAAGAGGACTCACGACAAATAAAGAAATAGTGGACGGAGTAGAACCCACCACAACGGGGGAAGGACGGCAAGATGGGCACAAGATAGGGACAGACAACGGCTCGATAGCCATCAGGATTGAGGAGGAGATTGGAAAGACTCTCAAAAGAGACCAGGAATACATAGGGTAGTACGCACAGAAAACGAAGAGGGATCGCGGAAAAAAAAACGGGAGACAAAATGTAAGAATAAGAAGAAAAATAATCATAATAATAACTACAAGAAAAATAGTAACGATAAAATCAAGACCAAAAATAATAATGATTATTTTTGTTACAGGTGTGCTGTGAAGCAGTCGTGAAGTATCCGATTCGAGTCTACATGAGAAGCTTCGTAAAATTAACCATCTAAAGTTTTCCTTCTTAGTGCTCCTGACTAAAGTTAGGATGTAGTTTGTTGTAGTTCAGTTAGATAGAATAATGTATCTCTTCTTGATTGAATTAATAACTTTTGCATTTTTGTTTTACAGTTATCACTTGTTAATATTAGATTAATTGTTAATAAAGAATAGTAAAAAGAAAGGACACAGTTAATATTAAATACTCGCATATTTGGGAGTGGTGTTCGTGGGATTTGGCTGGAAGAGGAAACAAGTTCGGGGTACAATGGTGGAACAGTAACGGGAAATTGTGGTTGTAAAAGTATAACGTAAAGTAAATTGTTATGAGGGACTTCTAGTTTTAGAAGTGCCTTTGCCCCTAGATTAGTATAGATCGATCTATGGTTGTCTGGGTTGTCTTAGTTTGTTTAACTTGTATTATTCTACTCTACTCTTAAGAAATTTAGGTACTATTGTACCTAGTAACAAAAGTATTTATTGTTTCAAACCCATTTTCACCTCATCTCATCTTCTAGAATTAGTAAGTACTTAGGCTGCTGCCGATGTTATTTTTTTATCAAATAATAATAAAAATAATGATAATAATAAGATAATAAAAAAAATAAGGGAGGGGAGTAAACAAAAACAAAATAGAACAAAAACAATGAAAGTTGCTCTTCACAGACACAAAGTGTCTGTGGCCCTCTCGACGACAATGAGGCCGGCCACCTTCGTGGGGATAATAATAATAATAATAATAATAATAATAATAATAATAATAATAATAATAATAATAATAATAATAATAATAAATTAAGACAAAATTTACCTTTAATTCCTTATCACTCAACATCTTGAGATTCACCAAAGGAAATTTTGAGGCCAAAAGTTCTGCAAAGAATCTCTCTTGATCCGATTCAAAATGTGACTTTAAACCTTTTTCATTAACTTTCTTCAACAATGAACTAACATTTCTCACACTCATAAATTTCTGAAGAAAAATTTAATAATAATAATAATAATAATAATAATAATCTATAAAAGAGGTTACTCATTCAATTAATAATGTATCCAACATGAGTAAATAGTACTAACTGCTTTGAATTTAACTAGTGATGGGACGATTAATCGTCATCGTCATCGGCAAAAATCGGCATATTTTTTTTAAATCGTCATCGGCAAATTTCGCCGATTAATTGAACAAATATTAAGAATTTTGAATAATATTAAAACTCAATAATAATAATAATAATAATAATAATAATAATAATAATAATAATAATAAATAATACATAATATAATCATAATAATTACACTAATTTTATAACTTGTATATATATATAACCTTAACCTGCATATATATATATATATATATATATATACTGCTATATACTATACTATATATATATATATGCTGCTGTGTTAATTATATGCTGCTGCTCTATATATAACATATATATATATATATATATATATATATATATATATTAGAGGTGTACCGGAATTTCGGTCCGGCCGAATTTGACATTTTCCAGTTCCGGGTTCAGTACAGGAATTTTGAAAAAATTCCGGCCGGGTAAATACTAATTACCTCTGAAAAAATTTGCTGGAAGGAATTTATTTTATATAACCCATAGCCCATCTTTTAACAAGATATAATAGCCTTGTGTAGTATTCATACAGTGTATCACATACCTACAGAATTTTTTTGTTTTTAAATAAATTTTTTCTCCAAATACCTCAAAATATAGGATTATTAGATATTCACATTAAATTCAAATTTAATAGCCAAATTATATATATATATATATATATATATATATATATATATATCATATATACTGCTCAACCTTATATATGCTTAATATATATAACACTCTAACTCTATATATATCTCCCTTTGCTATTTATATACATATATGTATATATAATAACAACTTATATATATATATATAGTATAACCCATATATATTCATGTAACATAACAACTTGTTTGCAACCAACTAATATATATATGTAATAGCAGTAACTAATATATATAATTATTATTTCTAACCTTCTTTCTTTCTTATGTATAGCAAAATTTGCTGAAGCATTGACTGTGAGTAAAGGAATGAAATACGTTCTATAAATGCTTTGCAAATATATATGTAATAATATGTAATAGCAATAACTAATAATATGTATAATAATATATATATGTATGTAATAATAATAATAATATATATAAATATATATGTATATATATATGTATATGATCTTAATAACTAACCTTGCAGCCCAATAAATATATGCCTTCTTTCTGCTCAACTGTAACATATGTATAGCCTAGTAGTAACCTGTAGCAACAGCAATAATAATAGCCTTGACAACCATATGCTTAATATGTATTGTATGGACAATAACCAGCCTTAACCAATAACCTTATATATATATATATAATATAATATAATATATGTAGCAACAGCAACTTCTGTAATAGCCAACCAACAATATGCTTAATAATATATAAACATGTAATAATAATACTAACGCACCAGCAGCAACATATGCTGTAACTCTTTCTTTATGTATATATATAAGTTAACTCTTACACGAAAATGTTGCTGAATTGTGGTGAAGTAAAGGAAAAACTGTTCACCAGTATTGGCGATATTTTAAACGTTTTTCTCAAATATATTTCCTGCTTCTGAAAATGAATAATTTCTCTGGATATATGGAGGAGACTGGAAAGGCAGGTAATTTTTGGGCTAGTTCTGCTATGTTTGGGAATTTAGCTTTTGTCACTTTCCAATTTAGGAATTCTTCTTTTCTCAGATTAGGAAATTGATTTTCCTGGTAAAAAAAAAAATTTCAATTTCTTTAAAAATTTCACCTTTTAGAGAGGGAGACCACTGATTTTTCTTTTTTCCTTTTACACTAAATGACTTGCTGTCACTTTCACTTTTCTTCAAACTTATAAAAGCAAGTAACTTTGCAGTAATTTCTTTCTTAATGCTTCGGAGATTTTGGGGTACTTGGCAAATCTAAGTTTGTTTGTAGAAAATGCTCGTTTCTGAAAATGAATGGACTCATTGCCTGAACCTTCTTCTGTACTGCTACTACTATTATCACTTTCTACCTTCAAATTATTTGCATATTTCTTCAAAGCATCCATTTTCTATTCAAATTCTCTTATTTCATTAGAAAATAAGAAGTCAGTTATTATCTTGGGTCTACTACAGTTAAACAATTATCTTGTTTTTATATATGTCTATTGATCCTTTCTCTTTCTTTTTTCTATTCATAAATCTAAACTCTAATACCTTCTTCAGCTATTCTTTATTCTCTGCTGTCATCTTCAGAGTTTGAGAGATATGAAAGAGCTCAAATATGTAGAATAATATAATTGATGATATAATTGATTTTTGCCTTATAGTTTCCGTAACCATGAGAAATGGTTGCAAAACTCTTAGAGAATTTTTTCAAGTATTTGCCATTTATTAGCAGCCAAAGCTTAAATGATTGATTGTTCTATAATATAAACTTGCAGAGGTCTTTCAAACATTCAATTCTTTCTGGAATCAAATATGTGCTATTCCACCTTGTATTAACATCTTGA
>JABUQX010142023.1:0-10000 GCA_015478945.1 Trachelipus rathkii
CCTCAAAATTTGGTTCTGTGGAATATTCCATTTTTACCTTACTCCAATCTCAAATTAAGCTTATAAATTCTGATTTCTGGAGTTTAAACTCTAAATTTCTGTCTTATTATACTTTTTATATATATATGTTTAAATATATATAAAATATCCATATATATATATATATATACTATATATATATATATAACATATATATATATATATATATATATATTTATATATATATATATATATATATATATATATATTATATATATATATATATATACATATATATATATATATATATATATATATATATATATATATATATATATATATATATTATATATATATATATATATATATATATATATATAATATATATATATATATATATATATATTTATATATATAACTATATATATATATATGGAAAGTTCATATTTGAATCGGAAAATCTTTTCTGAATAACACAAGTTCAAAAAAAAGAATTTCTGGTTCAGAAAGAGTTAAGAGTAAAGTTAAGTTTTTAAGAAAGTTGCTGGTGGCAAGCTGCCGGAATTGCTGCCAGAAACTGCCAGTAAAGCAAGCACTGCCCTGAAACAGAAAATTTTTGAAATAATAAAAAAAGCTCCTTCATCTCTAACATTAAAATTATATTATACAAGATTGTGCTACTCTGATATCAGAATCATCTATCTCACAAGTTGACTCTCGAGATGACTGTTTGGGTATGGGAACACTCAATAGTTTTTTTGTATTTTCCCGTGTACATGTGTAGATTCACAGCAAGTGGATGTTAATAATCCTGACCCTTGCGAAAAGAAAACAAATAAATTTTCAGATCAAACCTGCGTTAAGGTCAAAGGAAACCCAACCATAGGGAAGTAAAATAAGAACATTCTTAGCAAAGAATTTGAGCCACGTAGCTATTATCAAGATATTGATGTGGGATTCAACGATCAATTCGAAATATTTTTTGGTCAAAGAAAAGATACTATCTGAGGGAATATCGAAAAGAGGTTCGACGACTGAAGAAAGCTTTTATTTTTTTTCAGAAGAGTAACCATTGATAGTTATTAGGATTGAAGATTTAAGCATTATAGGTTTGGGAGAAACAACAGCTTTCAGACATATTCAACAGACCGAGGAGACAAGTAGCCCTATTTGGATTACTTTACGATTTGTACATAAAAAGTATTATATATATATATATATGTATATATATATATGTATATATATATATATATATATATATATATATAACACTATATATATATATATATATATATATAATATACATATATATATATATACTCTTAAAATATACTTATATATACATATATAAAGATATAAATTAATGGATGTTGACAATCCTAACCCTGGTGAAAAGAAAGCTATTTATATTCTAGATAAAATCTGCATTAAGGACGAATTAAACCCCATCACAATAAAATAAAACAAGAGAAATTTTGGCAAAGAATTTGTTGACTAATATTGTTATAACTAAGATTCGGACAATGATTTGATCAACAACGATCAACACGAAATATTTTTGACATACAAGAGATACTATCTGAGGAAATACCGATTTGAGGCTAGGAAACTAAAAGAAACTCCTATTTTCTTGAGAATAGCGGAACGATTGATAATGCTAAAATTGCAAAAGTATGCATTAAAGGGGTTTAAGGAGAAACATAACAGCTTTCTGAACAGCACACTGGCCCAACATTGAACATATAGGCGGCCTATTTGAGATTACATTTGTATAAAGAAAGTATTATAATATATATTATATATATATATATATATATATATATATATATATATATATATATAACTAATATATATATATATATCTACTATATCTCTCTCTTTCTTTATATATATATATATTTATATATATATATATTTAATGAATGTTGACAATCCTAACCCTTGCGAAAAGAAAACTAATAAAATTCTGGATCAAATCTGCATTAAGGACGAATTAAACCCCATCACAATAAAATAAAACAAGAGAAATTTTGGCAAAGAATTTGTTGACTAATATTGTTATAACTAAGATTCGGACAATGATTTGATCAACAACGATCAACACGAAATATTTTTGACATACAAGAGATACTATCTGAGGAAATACCGATTTGAGGCTAGGAAACTAAAAGAAACTCCTATTTTCTTGAGAAGAGTCTAACCATTGATAGTGATAAGATTGATTTTAAGCATTATAGGTTTTAGGGAGAAACAACAGCTTTTCTAGACATATTCAACGGGCGAGCAAATAAAGTAGCCTATTTGAGATTGCGTTGTATAAAAGTATTATATATATATATATATATATATATATAATATATAAAACTAAATAAATATATATATATATATATATATACACTGTACTCTTCTTCTTCTATATATATATATATGTATGCCATATATATATGCCTCCTCCTCATCTATATATATATAACTAATAAAATTCTAGATAAAATCTGCATTAAGGACGAATTAAACCCCATCACAATAAAATAAAACAAGAGAAATTTTGGCAAAGAATTTGTTGACTAATATTGTTATAACTAAGATTCGGACAATGATTTGATCAACAACGATCAACACGAAATATTTTTGACATACAAGAGATACTATCTGAGGAAATACCGATTTGAGGCTAGGAAACTAAAAGAAACTCCTATTTTCTTGAGAAGAGTCTAACGATTGATAGTGATAAGATTGGAGATTTTAAGCATTATAGGTTTTAGGGAGAAACAACAGCTTTTCTAGACATATTCAACGGGCGAGCAAATAAAGTAGCCTATTTGAGATTGTGTTATATAAATATAATATATATATATATATATATATATATATATATATATATATATATAATATATATATATATATATATATATATATATATATATATATATATATATATATATATATATATATATATATATATATATATATATATATATATATATATATAATATATATATATAAATATATATATATAACTGTGTATATAAAAAAGTATATATATATATATATATATATATATATATATAAAACTAATAAAATTCTAGATAAAATCTGCATTAAGGACGAATTAAACCCCATCACAATAAAATAAAACAAGAGAAATTTTGGCAAAGAATTTGTTGACTAATATTGTTATAACTAAGATTCGGACAATGATTTGATCAACAACGATCAACACGAAATATTTTTGACATACAAGAGATACTATCTGAGGAAATACCGATTTGAGGCTAGGAAACTAAAAGAAACTCCTATTTTCTTGAGAAGAGTCTAACGATTGATAGTGATAAGATTGGAGATTTTAAGCATTATAGGTTTTAGGGAGAAACAACAGCTTTTCTAGACATATTCAACGGGCGAGCAAATAAAGTAGCCTATTTGAGATTGCGTTGTATAAAAGTATTATATATACCATATATATATATATATATATATACGCATATATATATATAAGTTTTATTCTTAAAAAAAATATATATATATATATATATATATATATATATATATATATATATATATATATATATATATATATATATATATAAAACTAATAAAATTCTAGATAAAATCTGCATTAAGGACGAATTAAACCCCATCACAATAAAGTAAAACAAGAGAAATTTTGGCAAAGAATTTGTTGACTAATATTGTTATAACTAAGATTCGGACAATGATTTGATCAACAACGATCAACACGAAATATTTTTGACATACAAGAGATACTATCTGAGGAAATACCGATTTGAGGCTAGGAAACTAAAAGAAACTCCTATTTTCTTGAGAAGAGTCTAACGATTGATAGTGATAAGATTGAAGATATTATTAGATTTTATTATCTAGAAACTATTAGATGATATTATTCAGCTTGGGCAGGAAGCAAATAAAGTAACCTATTTGAGATTACATTTGTATAAAAAGTATTATATATATATATATATATATATATATACTATATATATATATATATATATATAGCAGCAATAATGTAAGCCTATTTGAGATTGCGTTGTATAAAAATATATATATATATATATATATATATATAAAACTAATAAAATTCTAGATAAAATCTGCATTAAGGACGAATTAAACCTCATCACAATAAAATAAAACAAGAGAAATTTTGGCAAAGAATTTGTTGACTAATATTGTTATAACTAAGATTCGGACAATGATTTGATCAACAACGATCAACACGAAATATTTTTGACATACAAGAGATACTATCTGAGGAAATACCGATTTGAGGCTAGGAAACTAAAAGAAACTCCTATTTTCTTGAGAAGAGTCTAACGATTGATAGTGATAAGATTGGAGATTTTAAGCATTATAGGTTTTAGGGAGAAACAACAGCTTTTCTAGACATATTCAACGGGCGAGCAAATAAAGTAGCCTATTTGAGATTGCGTTGTATAAAAGTAAAGTATTATATATATCTATATATATATATATATATATAACTATACTATATATATACTATATATATATATATATATATATATATATATATAACTTATGCTGCTGCTACTGCTGCTGCTCCCGCGGCCCCATGACGTAAGGGTAGCTCGCGAGATACCACCTTATATATATATATATATAACTCTTTGCTGCTACTGCCTGCTCATATATCTTACTATATAAAACTAATAAAATTCTAGATAAAATCTGCATTAAGGACGAATTAAACCCCATCACAATAAAATAAAACAAGAGAAATTTTGGCAAAAATTTGCGACCAAAGTTGTTATAATAGATTCGGACAATGATTTGATCAGCAACGAGCAACACGAATATTAAATGTTTTCTTTAAGAATCAGCTTCTTGACCGATATCTATAGGTTTTCCAACCGGCAGTACTAAGAGCGAATGTCTCAGTCTATCTTGAATAGGCTTATACATTGTACAATAAATTGCTGGTTCCTTTTTAACTTCTGCAATTACCCACCCAACCTAGACTGCAGAGCTGGCGGGAGTCGAGTCTCTCGGCACCTCCCGGTGGACGACGGGGGACATAAATCCCCTGTCCCCCTGTCAGCTCCGAGGCCCCTAAGGCATAATTTATTCATGAGAGCTTCGTAAATTGTTTAAATATAACTAAATATCAATTAAAACTAAATAGCTTTTTCGAATTTTGGAAGCCGTAGGGAGGATGCATTACACATTAAATATATATATAACCTTAATAGCAATAGCTAACTATTATATAACTCAACTCATATATATATGTAACCAGTCAACCAAATAAACAACCACCAAACCTATCATAATAAGTTAAGCTATAAAATATATATATATATATATATATATATATATAACAATAACTCTTCAATATATATATATATATATATATATATATCACTATAACTCTTTCTTAACATATATATATATATATATATATATATATATATATATATATATATACTATATATATATACCTTATAACTTATATATATATATATATATATATATATATATATATATATATATTTATTAATTAAACTTATTATTATATAGTAATGCATTCACTTGTGTCACAAATACGCTTTTAGACTAAATTGACATGGTACATTAAAGCAAACAAATTGATCTTGTCGAGATGTGCAGTTCGATGAAACACATTCTATCCTCCCAGCAAAGAATTGAAATCTGTATAACTAGTTTAAAACTTATCTTTTTCATAAAACACTGTGGCTTCTGTCTAGAATTTGTACCCTTAAAAATCAAAGGAAAAAGGACAAAATCTACAGCGGCTCCAAGCTTTAGACCAGACTGATGTCCAACCTATCTAATAATGAAACTATATATTTATTATGTATATATATATATATATATATATATATATAATAACCTTATAATATATGTATATATATATATATATATATATAGTAACTGCTCTGTTAATATATATATGGTCGGCACGTTTAGATTAGGGGTCCCTAATATCTAAAGCCCTTTATCTACATTAAAACTGGACCACATTTTAAATCAGGGGTGCATTTTGTGCAGGAAAATGAAGAAGAAATGAAATAAAAATTACAAATAAAAAGAAAAAAAAAATAAAAGAGATAATAAATATATTTTGATGTACGACAATTTTGCCTTCCCCAAATTTCTGAGATATGAGTTCCCAATATTAGGCTCAGCAGACATCTTAAGTGGAAACTTCATAGAGATGGGATTAAAAATTGGTATTTTTAATTTGTTAAAATAATGCACATACCACACAAGAATTTGTTACGGGGGGCTCCACAGCCCCTGTACCCCAACCCCGCGAGTGCAGGTGAAATAATTTTAAAAATATAAAAACGGAATATTTAAAGTAAAAAATGGTGGAAAAATTTTTAATGATGATTTTTAAAGCTACCCTTAAAATATTGAAAAAATATAAAGAAAAACTTTTTGTATTTATGGGTAAAACGTCTAGAATTAAAGTTTTCAACTTTTAAGATGTTATTTTCTATTTTTGTAGTTATTTATTAAATTTAATAATTATTAAAAAAAAATTTTTGTTCTGCATTAAAAACGTAATCTGATTTTCAAAATGTATTAAGAAATATTTATATGTAGTATCGCAATTTTTAGATACAGTGGGCCCCTAATATATTTATATATAACTATATATATATATATATATATATAATATATATATATATATATATATATATATATATATATATATATATATATATATATATATATATATATCTATATATATATATACTATATATATATATATTACATTTATCACCACCGCTCTCGGGGAAAGCCCTATTCAAGGAGGGGGTGTTAAATTCAACTAACGCAAATTACGCATTTCATATTTCAAACCATTGTATTCTTAAGACTTTTTCTCTCTCTTATCTCGTTCTTGCCCACAGGAATGCTCACGGTCTTTACCATCTCTTATCTTCATAAGATCCGACTGATTTTTATTTATCCTATTCTCAAAGAGTTTGAATGCGTAGATGTCAATTATGTTCTAATAACTCAAAAAAACTTGCAGGTAGAGTCAGCAAATGATTTTGAAATTCTGAAGGACAAGACATGTCCTTATATAATAATAATTACAAATATTCTAAAAACAATCTTCTATATAAAAATATTTTAAGATTTCAATTACTTTAAGAATTACATATATATACAATAAACAGCTTTAAAAACATTTCATGATACTAAAATCTCTCCTCTAAAAAAATGGACTATGCGAGAATCTCATGGAATGTGTTAATAAATATCAACATCACCAATAAGATAGGATAATCTGATACACGAAAGATTTATCGCATATATATATATATATATATATATATATATATAACATATAATATATATATATATATATATATATATATATATATATATATATATATATGTATAACATATGTAAAGTCTAATCTATTTATCTATATATCTTATATATATATATATATATATATATACTAGCTTAACCAACAGCCTTAGCCTTGTAACTTATATGCTGCTGCTCTATATATACATATATATATACGGCTATATATAAACATGTATATATATGCTAATAGCCCAGCCTTAATAATATCATAACTTCAGCTCTTTGCTCTTAACCGCAACCCAACCAAATCGCCTTATGGCGCCGTATATATATACTATATATATATGTATACAGCAATAACCAGCAGCCTGACCCTCCTGTCTGCAGCCTTATATATATATATATATATATAATATATCTGCATAACCAACTTAGCAGCCAGCAACCAACCAGCAACAACTTAATAACTGCTGTATAACATATATGTAACAACCATATGTAGCCAGCCTTGAAGACCTCTCGTGGCGCAGGAGGGTTGACCAGCCGACTCTCATGCAGAGGACCGCGGTTTTCAATCCCTCCGCGTAGCAGTGGAGTTTATCTGCCTGGGGGCGAGAGGTAAAAGAAACGTTTGCGAACACGTTGGTGGCGCTGATTTGGGATAGCCGGCCTTAAAAGTTCGATTTCCTGTAGTCCACCCGTGTTACCCTCTGGGGTAAAGCACGTTAAAAGGTAGTTTATATATATATATATATATATAAAAAATATACATATATCAACTACAGATATATAAATATATAAACATAAATAGCAATTCAAGTAGAGTTGGCCTTTTATATAAAATGCACAAACTTTGAGTAACAATATAGAGATTTTAACATATTTTATCATAGGTACGTACGCGTTACATAACTTTTTAATTTGTTGTGTTTTTACAGAATGGAATAAATATTAATTTATATCGATCGTTTCGGTAGTCTTTTTAAAGAAATAATAAAAATGAACAAACAAAACTCCCTTTCTTTATATAATCAGCGTTATAAAATTTACATTTTTTAAGGAATAAATGTGTTTGAATTTTCTTATAAAAATTTCCAACTGCGTAAAATCTGTATAGCAATTATGAAAGATTTCATATATCAATTCAACTTATATAAAAGGGTGAGTAAGTACTTTTCCGTTGCTGGAACTTGTATATAAGTACGAGTCTTGTAAAGTCTTCATACATTTCGTTTCGCTTTTAAGTACGAAGAGTTAATATTCAATCATGACTGGTCGTGGCAAGGGAGGTAAAGGACTTGGGAAAGGAGGCGCCAAGCGTCACAGAAAAGTTCTTCGTGATAACATCCAGGGTATCACCAAACCAGCTATTCGTCGTCTCGCTCGTCGAGGTGGCGTCAAGCGTATCTCTGGCTTGATTTACGAAGAAACTCGTGGTGTACTCAAAGTTTTCCTTGAAAACGTCATCAGAGATGCAGTTACCTACACTGAACATGCTAAGAGGAAGACAGTTACAGCTATGGATGTCGTTTATGCTCTTAAACGACAAGGAAGAACTCTATACGGATTTGGAGGTTAATCATTCTCAATAACTACTTTCGACCAAAGGACCTTTTTAGGTCCACACAACTTTACTAAAGAGATAATGAATTAATGCCCAAAATTTCTATTAATTAATGACTTTTTAAGATATATATATATATATATATATATTCAAAAGATTTGAACTTGATCATATATTTATTTACCAATAATACCAGACTCTTTTGATACTTATAACTAATTATTTGTATTTTGTCATTTAAAGGTAAATACAAATGTATTACCTAATTTTTCTTTCTCCAATCGATAAGGACGGCTTTATATATACGCATATAAGCCTACAAATACGTCTAAACAAAGAAAGGAGTCAAAGTACAGGTTAACTTCAAGGCAATTATCCTTGCAATTTTCTAACTCAACGGTATAATAGACAAGTCTTATAATTATAACATAAGCAAACACCGGAATAATTACAATGATCTTCTGGTGTGCGAGTTATCAGATTCTTCATATATTATACCGCTTCGCTAACTTTACACAATTATTACCTTTTGCTTTCAATAGTTTTTCCACCTATAGAATAAAATTCTAACGCACCATTATAAACAATTAAAATAGGCATATATAGAAATAATTAATAATAATAATAATAATAATTTATCTTCATAGTCTAATTATTATCTCTTTAGTAAAATTTTGTGGCCCTAAAAAGGGCCTTTATTTCCTGTAGATCTATTTCATTTTTTAAGCTCTCTCTCCACGAATTCTTCGGGCTAATTGAATGTCCTTTGGCATTATAGTAACTCGCTTGGCGTGAATGGCGCACAGGTTGGTGTCTTCGAAGAGACCTACGAGGTATGCCTCGGAAGCCTCCTGAAGAGCCATTACAGCCGAAGACTGGAACCTAAGATCGGTCTTGAAATCTTGAGCAATTTCTCGAACCAAACGCTGGAAAGGCAATTTGCGGATCAATAATTCGGTACTCTTCTGGTAACGACGGATTTCACGAAGAGCTACGGTACCTGGACGATACCTATGAGGCTTCTTCACTCCACCAGTCGCTGGCGCAGACTTGCGAGCAGCCTTTGTCGCCAACTGTTTGCGAGGAGCTTTCCCTCCGGTAGACTTTCTTGCCGTTTGCTT
>JABUQX010142024.1:0-7500 GCA_015478945.1 Trachelipus rathkii
GTTGTACTTCGTTCAATAATTTGGGTGTTTAACCGTTTTCGCATTATCAGTAGTAACTTTCGATTTTCACGTGCCACTTCACTCTCTCTCTCTCTCTCTCTCTCTCGTTCAATATTCTACTATGGATCTCATTGATCTATGATGTGTCTTTACGTTTTGCAAGGTTTTCTGATGAAAATATGCATTTATATTGCGTAAGGCAAAATAAGAATAAGTAAATGTAACACTCTCTTTTCGTATCCCTTTCATTTCTGATTTAAATAAAATATTACATATATTTTTAATGCATTTAAAAAAGAAAATAAAAATGACTAACTGTCTAAAAATTACCTTCTCTCTCATCTATTTTCTTTATTGTTATGTTATCAGTGATTCATTGATTTAAAAATAATATTTAACATTTACGTATTAAGTTAAACGATCATAAAAATTAAAATAATGTATGTAGCACATACACTAACTCACACACATACACTAACTCACACATATATATATATATATATATATATATATATATATATATATATATATATATATATATATATATATATATACTATATATATATATATATATATATTTATATACTATATATATATATATATATATATATATATATACTATATATATATAACATAACATATATATATATGCTGCTGTATATATATGGACAAAGTTACTTAACGCCCCCACACGGAACAGGAGCTCGGATCAAAAAAATTTTCCCAGGTAGCATCTATGATACATAAATAGATGTTCTAGGGTCAGTAATTTTTTTTTTTTTTTTTTTTTTTTTTTTTTTACCTGTTCTGGGGGGCAGTATATATATATTATTTTGTAGTATTTGCAGCAATGGGAGCTCGAGCCGACAGAGGAGACTTTGGGGGGACGTTTTCCATACCATACCCCGGGCGGAGGAACCCCACGACACCCAAATACTAAGCAGGGTTCCGGGGGCCTCTCCCGGAGAGAATAGTCTACAGTGAAGTTCCCAGAGCCAGACTAAGTGTCTTTAATTACACATTTTCCTTACTAAAAAATTTTTACCAGGGTTAAAAATGTATTCCCTTTTTCGCTGTAGCTATTGTAGTTTTGGATATGATTTTTTTTTTTTTTTTTTTTTTTTTTTTCATTTCGACCCTAAAACGTCTATTTATATAAGAAGCTACCTGTGAAAATTTTTTTGATCCAAACTCCCGTTCCGTGTAGACGTTAAGTAACTTTACCACCTATATATATATATATATATATATATATATATATATATATATATCTGCTATATATATATATATATAATATATATATATAACTCTCTTTATATATATAACTATATATATATATATATGTATATATATATATAATAACTTAATAACTAATATATATATAATAACTATATATATAAAGAAATCTTTAGGTTTTTAAACAGCTCAAACTCTTAAAATGTAAAGAAACAATTTAAAACCACTTAGGAAGAAAACCTGGCAAGTCATTAAAAATTAAACAACCTTAAACAATTGAAACAGTCTCCTCCTCAGAACTTAAATGGAAAAAAATAATTTTTTTCCTAATAATTAATTTTTCCATTTAGTTCTGAAAGAAGCGATAATGTCTCAATGCTAAACTTATGTGACCCATTTGAATTGTAAAATAAAATGTTTCTTTTACTGCCACTATATATATATGTATGCTATATACATATATGCTATATATATACCATATATACTGCTGCTGCTTTCTTACTATATAACCATATATATATGCTCACATAACAATAATAACAACAACATATATATATATCAGGTGGGCACTTCCTCTTTGGTCCGCGATCCGCTAGTCTGCGCTGTCCGCTGGTCCGCTTCAGTCGCTCCCGGAGCGGATTGCAGAATGGGTGCGGACGGCGGAAATTCGAGTCGTCAAGGAAAGTGGCGGACTTTGCGTGCCGGATCAAAAAACCGTTTCCACTTTTGTTTCCGCACCTTTTTTTAAAAAATGAAAGTATAATTTACTTATTAAAAATTCTTATTGGTTATAATAAAGCTTATAATTTTTATTTTAAGTTTATAACTAATTATAATTTTTCCAGAACTTTTGTTTTCTAATAATTAAACTTCCAAAACCAATATCTCCCAACCTCCTTAAAGGTACCATATACACAATAAATAACATTTAAATTGATTTTATATAGACTGAATTAAGCTATTACCCTCATCATAACTTTAATTAATTTAAGATTACATACTATATAATAACTAGGCAATATCTAAATCTATTCAATAAAGGCAAATATATATATATATATATATATATATATATATATATATATATATATATATATATATATATATATATATATATGTATATATATATATATAATATATATATATAACATATATATCACACTATATATATAATAATATATGTATGTATATATGTAAATATATATGTAACAATATAACTTTCTTATATATATATGTATATATATATATATATATAATATATACATATAATAATATAATAATAACCTACTTTATATATAAATAATATATATATATGCATATATATATATATATATATATATATATATATATATATATATATATATATATATATATATCTTTGTATATATATAATATATATATATATAATAATAATAATATATTTGGGTTTTACACAGAAGTGATTTAAATAATAAATATATATGTATGTATAATATATAATAATAACATAATATATATATATGTATATACTATATACATGCTGCTATAATATATATATATATATATATATATATATATATATATACCTATATATATATATATATACTCTCACCTTCCCAAACTGATACGTAGCATTAGCATCTCTTCAGGCGTCGAGGCTTTTTCATGGATTCTACTAAAGTCTTGGACTGAAGAAATAGACCTTCTTATGGGTGAACAGGGTGTTCAAAATATTTCAGAAGGGAGGCAAGAATGATTTAGGTTAGGACCTTAAATTAGTAATGGACTGCTGGAAGTGAACTAACTTACCAGCACTCCTCTCACCAAGTACATCTTTTCCTTTCAGCATGGGAGGCAGAATTTGTTGAACTTGTTGTTCATAAAATATAATAACACACCTCCCCCTAGTTCTGCGGCTGTAGAGCAAATATTTAGTATTGGTGGGGATATTTTGAGGGGCAAAGGGTCAGCCTTAACTGCTTTCAATTTTGAGCACCTAATCTTTTGAAAGGTAATATGGACCTCCTGTTCTTTGAAGAAGACCTTGAGGAGAGAAAGTGGAAAATCTTGAGATTTTGTAAAAATATTCATTAAATTTTTCATATAATATTATAAATAAATTTTGTAAGGATATAACTGTTTAGTATTTAATATTAAAATCTTTTTATGAAGTCTCCATTGTGCAGGAGACGATGCGGACGGCGGACTTGCGATAGCGGAGGTTTGATGGTCTGAATGGGTGCGGAGGAGCCTAGCGGACCACGTTTTCTCGAGGTGCGGATGTTGCGCTAGCGGACTACCCCTAAATGAGCGAGGTGCTTACTCTGATATATATATATATATATATATATATATATATATATATAAATATATATATATATATATATATATATATATATATATATATAACATATATATATATATATATATATATATATATATATATATATATATATATATATATATATATATATATATATATATATATATATATATATATATATATATATATATATATATATATATATATATATATATATATATATATATATATATATAAATATATGCTGCTCTTATAATAATATATATATATATATATATATATAATATATATATATATATATATATATACTAATAACATATATATATATATATATATATATAATGGAAGTGTGAAATTTAACATGTAATGGTTTACTTTGGCGCATACAAATATCTTGTGAAATAAAATATTATATATTGATGATGTAATTATATCATTGATGTTTCAATCACAGTGATGTAAAATTTTCGCTCCTGAAAGGTACCGGCGTTGATGGAAAATTTTATGTCAACTTGATATAATTTTTTTTTTCTGTGTAAACTGCAGTTGTGTCATCGGAAGATACTAGAGGAGGGAAAGAGGAAGGAGCAATGTTGGAATTTACATTTTCATACTCAGATTATGAATCTGAAAAGCTTCTTGATGGCAATGAAATTAATAAAAGCGTCGGAGTATTCAAGAACTCGAAGACCCTCACATTAAACAAAGTAAATTCAAATGTGTGTGTGTGTGTTTTTTTTTTTTTTTTTTTTTTGATGATCTGAAAGAAGTTGAAAATGTTGATAGAAGTTCAAATATTTTCTTCGTCTCCCTCTTCATCATCAGTTGGATTGATATCATTCTTAAACCCTTCACTGTTTTCTGAGATTTGTTCATCTTTCCTAGCCGATTGATTATCTTCATTTTCCTCAACATCTTCACCTTTGTCTTCGTCATTTCCTTCATTCTCCTCTCCTTTATCTAGTTGTTTCTTTCCTTTCTTTCCCACCTTCCTCAGAATTTTATTTTCATATTCGTCTTCATCCTTCGCCTTTTATATCTATTTTCATCATCATCGCCTTCTTCGCCGTCTTCACCGTCTTCGCATCTTTTATCTGCTCCTTCAGTGTCATCATCACTTTATTTAACTTCAATTTTATCTCTTTCATCTTCTGCCTCTTCCCTTTCTTCCTCTTGATTCTCTTCATTTCTGTCATCTCTCTCTTTCTTTCCTTTCACCTTCTCTTTCTTTCTTTCTCGCAGCTTCGGCAGCTCTTTCTGCATCTATAGCAGCTTCCATTTTTATCTTATCTTTTATAAATCTTTTGGCTTCTTTTCGCTCTTTTATTTTCAGTTCTTCGCAGTATATATGTGCTCTTCATTATACGGAAATTTCGCTCTAAGTGTTTCTCTTATTGATAACATTAACGTTTCCATTATCTCTGCTTCAGGATCTCTGATATTTTCCACCTCCAAATCTGTAGATGTTCGAAGTCACTCTGATTTCACCAGTCTCTCCGACACGCTTATAAGTTCCAAAGACTCTTCTCCCTTCAGACAGAGGTCTGTGCACAATTATATAAATTCTTCAGGATTCATGTTCGCGATAATTTTTTCTTTTCTTCAAATGAGTGTTCCAATTCCTATAGTAGGATTTCAATTATTTTCCTTCTCTTCTCTCTCATAGAAGTTTTCTAACATATTAGACAATTATTTATGTCTCTCTTTAAAGAAGCAATTCACATTCCTAGTACAAGACCCCAATTAATTGTTACTAATTGCCAATCAATGGCGCTTTAAACTCTTCTAAATAAATTTCTTCTAAAAGCAATCCTTCAATGTCAATCCCGGTTTTCATTTATACAATCTTCCAACTATTCCACTATGGGTTTATTCAGACAATCAGTTTTAAATTACCATCAAAAAGACTGTCGTTCGGACAACAATCAAATAACGAAGGCGAAATCGCAGATACATTTATTACATTAAATTATAAACTTTATTCTCAGTTCTGTTAACTACTTTACATACAGTTTTCCTTTTTTATACTATACAAATTAATATATTTTAAAATTTCAAAATATCATTTATCTCTATTATTTTATTATTATTTTTAAAACTTATCTTTCGCTGAATGCACCTGGCCAATGTAAAACTAGATAAGGAAATAATGAATTTTACATTGAAGAAATAGATATATAACGTGGGCGAAATGTAAAGCAGCTTCATTTGTGACAGAGTGGTTTTTTCTTTCTTCCATGTGAATAATGGTGTTTCTCAGGGCTTTGTCATATCTCAAACTCTATTTTTCATTTTCGTTAACGATCTTAGCTGCCCATCTAACCCTTTCCATTCATATACCGATGACTCGGCACTCCATTCTCCTACTCATTTCAAATCTGCTCTCTCATTTCCATCTAGAAGTTGCCTCTTGTTTTAATCTTTCCGAATCTATTCTTGCTGATCTGGGTAATATTTCCCCGTGAGGTTTTCTGTTTACATTGCGAGATTTTTTTCCTCTTCTCAGTTATTCTAACTGTGCAAGGGTTTCATCGTCCTTATATGAAGCCCTGCTCTCATATCTACCGGGTGGTGGGGAGCATATTTCACCAATCTTTTAGATACGGTCGAGGTAAAGGCTAAAAGGCTTAGAAACTGTTCCTTACATTTCATTTCAATTGTCTTTTTATCTTTGAGATGCGATCTCTCTCTCTCTCTCTCTCTCTCTCTCTCTCTCTCTCTCTCTCTCTCTCTCTCTCTCTCTCTCTCTCTCTCTCTCTCTCTCTCTCTCTCTCTCTCTCTCTCTCTCTCTCTCTATTTACAGCACCATGTGCTCGAGGGAGCTGACCACTCGTATGCCAATATTTTTTTTAAGTTTACATCATACAGGCAGTGCCCTATTCTAGGAGGGGAAACTACTTTAGGTAATTTCTACTTAGGATCCGGACGATGGATCGAACTCAGGCCCTGTGACATGTGACTCTATCGCTCTACCAATTGCCCAACGGTA
Organism: Trachelipus rathkii; assembly: GCA_015478945.1. NCBI lineage: Eukaryota > Metazoa > Arthropoda > Malacostraca > Isopoda > Trachelipodidae > Trachelipus > Trachelipus rathkii. Next base: position 6,528 of record JABUQX010142024.1, read on the forward strand.
GCGATAACTGTTAATTTAGAACATCCTTATTGCACCAGGGGTGAAGTGTCTGACCATGAATTTGATGTGGACATTGGCAACTCCAAACTTGCTCACTGTGATTCTTCCATTTTCCAGCCACCTCTGTTCTGTGGAATCCTTTTTTTTTCTTCTGTATTTCCTGCCGAATTTAACCTCCCTCACTTTGAAGCTTGCTTCTGTATTCACCTGCGAAATCTGCGTTAAAAGAGATTTGTATGGGTTTTTATTTATGTAATTTTTGTTACTATTTTATATCCTCTATTTTATTAGGGCTTTGCCCTTGAGTGTTGGTTATTACTGTAAAAAAATATATAGGAACCAGGAATATGTTAAATAAATTGAACTTCAATTTCCAGTATTTTTTTTTTTTTTTTTTTTTTTTTTTTTACAGTTGTCACCACCACTCACGGGCAGAGCCCTATTCAGGGAGGGGGTGTTGCACACCAAAATTTCATCCACTAGCTCAAATTACGCAGATGAGCACAGACGCAGGCTTTAAAGTGAAGGAGATTAAATCTTCAGCAGGAAACACAGAAGATGGAAGAGAGTTCCACAGAACAGAAGTGGCAGGAAAGAAGGAAGCACCGCAGCGAACTAGCCTGGAGTTACCAATATCCACACAAAACTCGTGCGCAGACAGAGCACCCCTTGTGCTACGAGGGCGTCGTAAAGTAAAATGTGGTGGTACGCGGTGTTCGAACAACCAAGCCGCTGCGGGTACCTATAGAAAAGAGATAAAGCACCAACATCACGCCGCAAAGATAGAGGGTCAAGTGAACTGGAAAGTACAGGACAGTTTATAAGCCTTCATGCCTTAAATATACATAACTTAAAAAAATATATAGGAACCAGGCAGATATTAGAATAAATTAATACAATTGCACATCAATTCCCAGTATTTATAGTCTGTGGTGTGAGAAGTGAACCGAACTCTCTTTTGCAACCCCAACAA
>JABUQX010142024.1:10000-17029 GCA_015478945.1 Trachelipus rathkii
GCGGTATATGAAGTTCTATCAATTAGGAATCGCTTTGATAAATTTGAATTCATACTTTTGCTCACACTTATTAAAAGCAAAGTGCTTGAAATTATTAATATCGCATTAAAATTCTTACAGCATGAAGCAGCCGTCCCCGACAAAACGTGATCTTTTATTAGCCAGACACGAATAATAAAATTCAGAGCAGAGCTTAACGACAAGGGCTTGTGAAACGGTTTTTTGATGAGATAGCTTCTGACCACAGATTGACGAGTTTGTTAAATCTGAAATAAAAGTTTTCAATGTATCGCTAAATTTCGTAATAAACCAAATAGAAATGAGATTAACGAGTCTGACAACTATCGTCCAAAGCTTTTCATTTCTGACACCACAAAAGTTAACAAATCTGACACGTGAAGAAAGTTATGGAAAATGCTAAGGCTCTTGTATATATATATATATCCCACTCACCTATCTAAAACCTTGCATGGTTGACCAAGTAATATCTTTAGAACATCCTTATCCGGAAGAAATCCTCACCTAAAGAAAAGCAGAAACTCTCAGGTTTGGCATTGAGGAAAACGCTTAACTTGGTAAGCTGCTTCCCCTGATCTTCCAGTACATTGTAGCTTTTATACTTTCCGTTACCATTGGTCATTGCTATAGCTTCGCTAAAGTTTACAAAATCGTACTTGAGAAGAGCGATCACACAAATGCGACTTTGTGATTTAGTGATTTTTTGTATGGAAACATGAAGAAACAAACAGAACATAAATATTAATACGATAGTAGACAATTTCATTTTGAAAACGAAAACGGAGCATCAATAAGATATTTTGGGAGGACCTAAAGTTAGTGCACCGTAGCTTAATTTTTATAATTTTTGATTTCTTAATTCTAAAATTTTTGAATTGGAACAAGTAATATTTTTTCAAATTTGAGATTTAGTAGTGTTTGAAATAAACAAGTGGAGCGCTCCTCTAATTGTTTTCATATTTCGTTTATAGGGGCCGTTGAGAAAATCGAAATATTGAAATATTTATAACAATTATGTTGTAAATATATTTATTAGTCAAGAAACATTCGCATGATGCGGAAATAATTTAAAATAATTTTTTTTTCTGAAATACTGAAGAACGCAACGTAATACACCTTCTTTAGCTAAGCATAACCTAAAGACTAAAGTCATAGGTATAATATTTTATTAATTATCTATGCTACAGTAATTCACTATGACTAAAATATGTAATAACCTTGTGAAGAATTTAAACAAGGTGATCATTGCCAGGCGTACGAGAAAGATAATATATAAAAGTTAATATATTACCTTTCTCACACGCCAAGCAGAGTGAAGATAATATATTTAATAACTTTTATATATATTTTCTTTCTCTTACGCCTGGCAGTGAATTATAATATATTTAATAACTTTTATATATTATATTTCTCGTACGCCTGGCAATGAAAGATAATATAGAAAAGTTGTTATCTATTACTGTCAGACGTACAAGAAAGATTGTATTAAAGTTATTACATATACTGACTTTATATATTGTTTTGGGGTATATCATCAATACATGGTAGAGTACCATGTTTATTGTAAAAGACGAGGAGACCGCTCGTTAAGTAAGTGTTTTGAGAACTTTTGATAATTAAGTACGAAAACAACAAAATATGAAACATGTTTGGTTTTATGTAAATATTTAAATATTTATCCACTACTCTCAGATCGGGGGTACCGGGACAGAGCATCCGTAGACATAGGGTATTAATTAATCAATTTAGTATATTTATATTTAAGAAGTTTGTATTTGTTTTCTTTACTCTTACGTCTGGCAGAGTAACTTTTTTGAGACTGCGTCATAGTATACACATAGTGTATACACTCAATGTTTACCATTTGTGATTACGATAAGAAAATGTGTTGTGTTGCGTTCATCAGTTGTTAATTTCTTATTATTTAATAAAAATCGCTTATTGCAAAAACATTTTTTACTGTTAAATATATTTACAACGTAAAAGTTTTAGGCCAGCCTCCACTAGAGCAACAATAAATATCTAAAAACTATAATAGCTACAGGAAAAAGGAATACATTTTTGGAATCCTGGTAAAATTTTAGTTAGGAAAATGTAAAAAAAAAAATTGCAATTTTTTTTTAGGGGGCTCGAGCCGGTGGGGGATAGAGAGGGACGATTTCCATACCCCGTAGGGGGAGGGGCGGAGGAACCCCAGCGACACCCAAATACCAAAAAGCGGGGTTCCGAGACCCCCGGAGGGGGGTAGTCCACCCTGTCGTCCACCGGTAAGGCCGAAAGACCCCGACTCCTTCCATCTTTGCGGTTTACCCGTGGATATTCCATTAATTAAAAAGAAAAAACTAACATTTTTCTGACTAAAATTTAACCAGGATTCCAAAAATGTATTTCATTTTACTATAGCTATCGTACTTTTTAAGATATGGCTTTCAGCTAATGTATTATCAATTTATCATATTACTATATAATTATAATTAACAATATATATTTTTTTTACATTTTCCTAACTAAAATTTTACCAGGATTCCAAAAAATGTATTCATTTACCCTGTAGCTATTGTAGGATATTTATTGTAGCTCTTGTGAAGGCTGACCAAAGTTTTAATATTTAAAAATTTTGCTTTTCTCAACGGCCCCTATAAACGAAAAGTACCAATAATAATAATAATAATAATAATAATAATAATAATAATAATAATAATAATAATAATAATAATTAATATTAATATTATTATTATTATTATTATTATTATTATTATTATTATTATTATTATTATTATTATTATTATTATTATTATTATTATTATTATTATTATTATTATTATTATTTAATATAGTGTAATATTCCTTCAATTGCCATTGCTTTTACATAAAGCTTTTACTCAAATTAAAGTTAATAAAGAACGGGATGACCAATTTCAAAATTTCGTTACGTAAAGGATAGTGACAATACCGAGATGGGAATTTTTCTGATTCTTCGAACTCAGAGAGAAGCGTGTTCGTGTATCATTGGTTCAAGTGTTAAGCTCCTCCCACTTTATAGTTCAGATCCGCCTTTCAAAGTTTTGAATGAAATTTTTTGAAAACTTTTGAAGGGCTTCATTATAAAGTAGAATGATAGCAGAGAAAAATAAGGAGTATCATGTTTTAAAAGAATTAGGTCATAAATTGTGAATTATTATCCTTCTCATGCATGATCCTTGATTTTACATAAAAACTAAATTTAGATTAAGTACAAATAGAAAGGTAAATTTTAATAATTTATAGCGTGTGGAATGGTAGTTATAAATTGAAAACAATAGAATTGAGGAAACCGATGATTTTATATATATATATATATATATATATATATATATATATATATATATATATATATATATATATATATATATATATATATATATATATATATATATATATATATATATATATATATATATATATATATATATATATATATATATATATATATATATATATATATATATATATATATATCATATATATATATATATATATATATATATATTACAAAAAATCCACAAGGAAATTGAAAAAAAGGTACTAAACACTTTCGTGTATTTCTCAACACATTGTCAAAGCCCAAATGAGAGAATTTGAAACGAGTACAAGATAAAACCAAAGTTTACCCTATATAAACTTTGATAAAATTTAGTTAAAACATTTTTCATCAGAAAAAGAAACAAATCAAGAGCTCTTAAGGGTTACAACCAACCAAACAATTATTTTTAAAAATGATTTTATTTGTTTTAAAAATAACTATTCTTACTTTACTCTTATTTTATATTTAAAACAATAGCCGAAAATAATAAAAACTAATAATAATAATAATAATAATAATAATAATAATAATAATAATAATAATAATAATAATAATAATAATAATAATAATAATAATAATAATAATAATAATAATAATAATAATAATAATAACAATAATAATAATAATAAATCAAATTAAAATAATAATAATAATAATAATAATAATAATAATAATAATAATAATAATAATAATAATAATAATAATAATAATAATAATAATAATAATAATAATAATAATAATAATAATAATAATATACTTAAAGCATGTAAGGATTGCGATAAGTTTTATATGGGTCAAGCTGGTAAGAATTTAAAGATAGGAATATATCAGCACAATTATAATGTTAAAACTAAACAGTATCCTTACACTCTTTCCATATTTTTCAAGAATGCTGATCGCGGATGACCAGAAAAAAATTTTTTCGCAACTTTTCATTTTCAAAATTAAAAAATATTAAGGGTTGAAATTTGACCATTGCTGGGATCTGGTGTCAAAATAGGTCAAAAATTAGTATATCGCTTGCACATTTCTTTATAGTCAATAGACCCATCTTTGTATATTTCAAGTTTGAAGTAATTTCGAAAAAAAATTGTTGGACGAGAATCAAAAATGTCAAAAATATTTGTTTTCAAAAAATGAAAATAAAGAAATCACTACAGATACAGAAAAAAACTCGAAAACGACATTTTAGACGTCAGAAAAAGCTGGAGTTTGCTTTAAATTTGATCAAAATTGGTAGAATTTTAAGACAAATATGGTAATTTCCAGTTTGGGACAAGCTAACCTATCTAACCTTCTTCATAATAGAAAGTGAAACGATCTATCTGGTTCCTATAGGTTATACCTCACACTCTTTCTACCATTTTGTAATTTTATAATGTTAGCTATAACTCTGCAACTTTCCCCTCTTCCTCTCCCTCATCTTAATTGTATCAATGAAATTAGTACTGCTGTCTTAACCTGCTAAAGCCGAACTGCTTGCTCAAATTTTTGCCTCAAATTCCACTCTAGACGATTCAGGAGTTATTCCTCCTCTCCGCCTCCCTCCAACTCATTAAGTTGTTATTTCTGCTCTCTCTGAGCTAAACATTAAGAAAGTTGATGGTCTTGTAAGTACCCCTCCCGTAGTCCTCCTACTGGAGTAAGCCCGCACTCATTCAGTCTGTGCTGAAGAAAGGTGATCTCAGTCAACTATCCAACTATCATCCAATTGTTTTAACCTCAGTTCTTTCTAAAGTTTTCGAAACTATCCTTAACAGAAAGATTCATAACATTTTAAATCTTCTAATCTTATCTCTGATTGCTAGTATGGCTTCTGTAGGGAATGCTAGACTGGTAACCTTTTATCCCTTCTCTATGACCTTTGGTCCTCTGCTCTTCCACATTTCCGTGAATCTATTGCTGTTGCGCTATACATATCGAAGGCATTCGATAGAATCTGACGCAGGGCTTTAATATCTAAACTTCCCTTCTTCGGTATCTATCCTTCTCTCTGTAACCTTTCCTTAACTCCCGTTCCAATTGTTCAATGGCTTCTGTTGTAGATAGCCGCCATTTATCCTTTAAATCTGTCAATAGTTGTGTTCATCAGATTTCTGTTCTGTCTCCAACTCTTTTTCTATTTGCATCAATGATCAATCCGTTACTTTGTCTCTTATATAATCTCAGGCCGATAACTCTACTCTTCATTACTCCTTCCAATTTGAAAGATTACACACTCAAGAGTAAATACGTGATGATAGGAGGATGACCTGGGAATTACTGACCACTGATCTTCTTGTATCCCTAGCTGTGTTAAAGAAAACATGGTTATTTTCAACGTCTTAATAACTCGGTTTCCTCATTTATATACTTTACATAATCTTCCACACAACTATAATATCTTCTTTGAAAACACACAACTCTACCCTTCTGTTCTTAATATTTTTGGGATTTTCTTTTCTCGTTAACATTCTTAGAATGATCATATTCATATTATCTTCTTCCTAACAAGCTTTTAAGAAGTAGGGTGCTCTGAGGCGCATTCCGAACTTCTCACCACTCCAGTTGCTTGCTCTGTATAGGGGCATTGTTCTCCCTTGTATGGAGTATGCATCATATATATATATATATATATATATATATATATATATATATATATATATATATATATATATATAATATATAAAAAGAGATATATATATAGATGTAGAATTATAGAAATATTGCTCTCGTAGTAGTTTGTATATATGTATATATATATAAATATATATATATATATATATATATATATATATATATATATATATATATATATATATATATATATATATATATATATATATATATATATATATATATATATATATATATATATATATATATATATATATATATATATATAGGATGGTTTCACACATACTGAACTTCTTGGTTAAGTGTAATTTAGTGTCTTTTGAATTGTCAACTCTCCTACTATCTACTACTAACTCTCTCCAATCTTTCTAGCCGCTGAACTGTTGCGCCATTCTCCTCATACCATTGATATTATAATGGTCACTGTTCTTCTGAACTCTCCAGTCGCATACATCCTACTCTGAGGAGAACTCGCGAGACTCGTCTTTCAAAACAGTCTCATCATTTCTCTGCCCAACTATCCGTACCCAGACATAACTGCTATGCTCATCCTTGCATATACTCTACTTTTAAAGTCTTGAACATAATCCCTTCTTCTATTTTTCCAACTTTCTTTGATTTTCACAATTTCAATCATCTTGTGTGGAGTATGTCGGCCTTTAATTTTGTCCTGGTTTACATATATATATATATATATATATATATATATATAGCAGAGTATATATATATATATATATATATATATATATAGTATATATATATATAGTTATATATATATATAAACATAAAAATATATATTTTAATAATAAAAACAAATAGCTTATAAAAACGTAAATTCTCATATTTATATATATATATATATATATAGAGTAGCAAACTCGAAGCTTGATTCAACAAAGTTTTCTTTTTTAAATCAGCAATTTCAAATGTTAAATAATTTAAATGAACAGGTTGTACGGTTTATTTTGTTGAAGTTGAACATATATCAAATCCTTCAGCATAAAAGAAACGGTTAAAACACCTACCTTCCCCCCTAGGGTGGGAGGTGCCAG
>JABUQX010142025.1:2500-13784 GCA_015478945.1 Trachelipus rathkii
TGTTTGAAGACGCTCCATCCACTTTTAATACATGCTCTCAGCCTCTGGCTCCAGGCGCTCATTGCAAGCAATGACAGTGACGCAGAGTTGATTCCCCTACATGCGTTGGTTGATTCGACGGCGAAGATCATCGGGAGGCTACTGGGGGTTTTGTTCAGCGTATACGGTATGTTTGAGTTACCCCCACAGAGAGTAGTCCAGTGGTGTTAAGTCGGGTGAACGCCAAGCAGGCCATGGAAATGAACCAGATCTTCCAATCCATCTTCCCTGGAAAGGTTTGCTGGAGGTAGGTCGTCCCTATAGCTGCATTATGTGCTGGGAACCCATCATGTTAGTAATATTTTCTTCTGTTAGATCTTAGTATATCACTCAGAGGTCATCATGATTTGGTCTGCAGGAAATCGAGGTGCGTCCTTGTCAAATTTCCTCGAAGAACTAGGCCTGATAATCCTACTCTTGAGTATAACACACCAACGCACGAGTGGCGAGGAGACCTGGTGATGGCTAGTGAATGTTATATGGGGTTTGTTTCCGACCAATGTCTGAAGTTCCACCTGTTATACATACGGTACCGTTATTGGTAAAGCGAGATTCATCAGTCGATAAGATATTTTCCAATAAGTCCGGTACATCCATTAGAAGGCAATATGACTGCCAGGAATCCAAGCCGCCCATTTTGGTCTCCACGATGCAAACCATGTACAATGTATGGCCTATATGGATACATGTATGCAACACGAATCCGTCGTATGGTTTCCTTCAATATTCCCAAGACCGAACTAGCCTGCCGTAATGAGGATGTTGGATTTTCATGGATGTATAACAGAACGTCCAGTTAGACGTCGAATATACGGACACAACCCCTGTTCCACAGAAAATCCGTTGGAACCAAAGGACATAACTATAAATCCAATTGTCATTTTGTTTTGGCAAACATTAGCAGATGTCGTTCCTAAGAAACAGTTTTTAACGGATTTTTCGCCCAATGTGGCTGAAATCTCCTTTTTTGTAAATGACTTGTCAAGTAAATGGCGAATTCGATCTTTCTTAACAGTCTGGAAAGGAAATGCTGCCCCTTTTTGTCGGTTCAACAGACGTTACAGACACAGGAACCGCATGAGGGTTAATAAAATAAATGAAATGCAATGTATACATTATATGATAATAATAAAATTACTTGTAATAATTAAAGTATTGAAATAATCAGGTTGGTCGAACTTTACGATTTAAAAATATTCATCACTTATATAATCCTATCATGAACGACAATTTTGTAAAATAAGTTAAACTCTGTCCCTTGTGTTCACTTTTAGTTTTATTCCTCCTGGTGCGGTAATTGCCAGGACAGTGAATTCTTGCTGATTACTCATTCCTATTACATTTAAATTCTGTCATGTAAATAATGAAAAATAGAGAAATACTTATAAATTTATGAAATTTTAAATCAACGGTTTAGTACAAAGATTTTTCAGTATATTATTATATTTTTCTTGTAAATATGTTAATTTGGTGATGAAAATTGTTCTCGTTCCACTTGTGTGCATAGTGGTTTGCTGTTTTGCAAGAAAATTAACATTTTCTTGGTGGAGGATGATGAAATAAATTGTGATTCGTTCACTAATAAATTAAGGAAAATATTCATTCAGTGATAAAAGAAATGAAAGAGTAATTTTCATTTCTCTTTATATTTTTTATTTATCACACTGTAGATATGTTACTATTGGAATTGGAATTAATTATTAACCTATATAATATTCTTCCATCAGATTTAGTATTGATAAATATTACTGATTCATTATATTTTTTTTTGTTGTTCTGACTGATACAAAATCAATCCACATTAATCACATTCTGGAGTTAAATAGTCAGACAGTCAGACAGTTGATTCAAACGCTCATACAGGAACATCCCCGCTTTAGGGTAGGTGTTCATTTCAATTAATCAATTAATCATTGACTAGTATATTTTGATAATGGAATTGACTGAAGTTCTGAATAAATATAATTATTTAATTTTTTTTAAATGGTCACATTAAATAAAATAACTTACACTGAGATTTTTCTCAGGGATCAAGTTTGGGAGCTTATATCATATTCATTGTCAACTCTGGGAATTCAGATCTATTTTGGAACCATAATCAAATTTAAGAGCCAAATATCTCTTGGTTAACTTTATGAGATAAAATCATCCATATTTGGAAAGTCTGGAAGTTGAATCCATCATTAGTCATTCAATATTCATGTTCAGTGTTACGACTCTTATATAATCAAAGTCACACACAAGAATACGAGAGCAGGATTCATCACTCATACATTAGTTGAGTATATTATTAATGGTGTAAATATAAAGATAACTATAATGTAATTAAACCAATTATCATTATTATTCATGTTATGTAATTTAAATTATTTAATGATTTATCTTCATCTTCACATATATAATCAATATAATATATCATTTTGCTATATTCTATTGAGATATTCATGAGATCTGTGCTTTGGTATTTTCATGCAGGTCAATTATTTAGTTAATTTATTTAAATAGTCATATAAGTATTACTTTTCACAAAATCGAGCTCTATCCTTCTATGTTTGTCGTGCATGTGCTGACAGATAGATAATAATATCTGGTAGCATATGTAGTTTCATTCATACAGGGAAGAGTTGTAAATATCCCTTTTGTTAATACATGTATATACGCTTTGGTGCAGAGTTTCCTTTGTAGCTTGTGTCCTGAGTTTTTCTTTAGTTCGAGAATTGTTTTGCTTATATATTTTGCTTATTACTTGATTGGCTTATTTAATTCTGTTTGCTGCGCTGCTGTCCCTTTCCTACTTCTCTTTCTCCTCTGATGCACATATTCGCTTTTGCAGTCTATTTAAATCCGTCAGTGTACAGGCCAAGATATTCAGCACCGGCGGAGGACGCAGAGAGGTCCTCAACACAAACCTGAGCATCGGGTTACGTTGCATTGCAAAACATAAATTATATTGCGTTGAGGTGTCTGATCCACACGCTTGTATTCTTACTGGAGCTGTTGAATTAGTCATTTCTTTCTTTTCTTTTTATCCTGTTCCTTGTGAAACTGCAAGTCGCATTCATAACAATATATATATAGTACAGATATCAAAATAAAAATATATATATATATATATATATATATATATATATATATATATATATATATATATATATATATATATATATATATATATATATATATATATATAATTTTTTATATATATATATTGAGAGGGATTTAATCATCCTTCTTATTCTTCTCCTTCCCAGAACTAGAACAGAACTGTTAATCCCATTTTTTTGAAGAAGTTTTATACGGGGAAAAGGAAAATATTGGAGGATACACTACCAAGATAAATAGATCAATTCCCAAAAAGAGGAAAGGAAAGGAACAACCGTAAAGGCCACAAGAACATCTTGCACCCTAATATAGGGTAATACAAGTTATTGTTTGTTTTAGAAGGGATTAAAGTAAATTTGAGGTTAGGTAAAACTATATTTTTAAAAATTAAGTAGAATGGTTATGAAATGGAAGAAGTTAAATAGAACTTGAATAAGACACAATTTGTCAAATGTATGAGATTATTTAAGGATAGGATAATTGAATTAAATTAGATAGAAAACTTTTGGTAGGATTTAGAAAAGATTAAAAATTAAACTGACAGTTGGTATAGCGAGTTAAAACCCAAATGAGAAAAATAGTTAGATTTTGTTGTTAACATAATAATAATAACAATAATAATAATAGACATATTTTGATGAGTAATTAGCAATTTAAGAGTATGGTTTAATTCAATTCATTAATATTTGAGACCCGCTAATTCTGGTCTCTTATTCAGGTCCTGGTAATGATTCACAATTCAAGTTCTGATCACCATCTACCAGAGCTGACTTTTGCTAAAGAACTCACAAATCGAATCCGGAAGATTGAAATTCATAATTAGATTAGCCCCAGTGGAAAATTTTTAATTGTTGCTGGTCCTCTCATATTCATTTAATGGCTTTCCCAAAGGTTAGCTCAAGTTAATTGCCTTGAACTGGAATTAGATTATGCAATTGATTTTTATTAAGAGACAAATTAATTCAGCCTTCAGCATAACAACTATTGTTAGAGCCGTTCTATTTTTAATTGAGAATTTCAAATTTTGAAAATTATAACTAATAATACAAAAATGGGGGGGGGGGGACGAAAGAATAAATTATTATAATTTCAAGAGGATATTATTTATATACATTCTTTATATTATCATCATTTATTTTTCATATATTTATCAATATTATTTTATAACTTATATTATCTCGTTTTCATTCCATATATATATGTATATGTATATGTATATATACATTTACATATATATTTATGCACCTATAAAGTTATAAACGAAAAATTTATTCCGCAAGGAAATTAAAAGAAAGCTTTATTTACCAAAGAATTTATTTTTGTACGAGTGATACCCTTTTATACCAAATTTTTTCTAATAAATTAAAAGCTCATATATTTTCTTAATCCATATTTTAAAGATTTTTTTTGTTTCATAAGATAGCTGGTGGATGTTGGTAAAGTTACTAAAGGTTTAAAAGGAATTGGTGAGTAACTAATATCAGTAAAAGTGGATATATCCCCACTGTGGTTTCAGTTTGATCCAGTCTAGTTTATTCCCAACAGGCATAATCATTCCAAGGAAAGAAAAAGAAGGTTAAATAACTGGACTTCAAATTAAATAGAAAAGCAAGCAAGATAAATTGATCTTCCACTGCAACAAACTCTGAAATAATTGGAGAGCTCTCACCATAATTTCAGATCCCAGGAGAAGGTGAGGCCTTCTGGAGAGGGGAAGAGGAGTTTCCTTTGGATATGAGTGAGGGACCTCCACTTTCTCTCATCCAAGAGTTAAAAAGGTAATAACAATATATATATATATATATATATTTACACATATATACACGATATAGAACAACAAAATCTACATAACATACTTATACACTACTAATAGAAAAGTAAATATATAAAAAATTTTCAAATTATTTGAATATTTCTAAATGAGGAAGAACCTACCAGGGAAGTAATTACATCAGTTATCCCGGCCCAGATACCGGATGGTCAAAAACGGCCGGATACCCGGATAGTTGCCAATATCCAACCCATCCCTAATATATATATATACTTATATATAGTATCTATAACTTACTATATATATATATATATATATATAACATATATCCTATATATATATATATATATATGCTGCTGTGATTTATATATATAATTTTATATTGAAAGTTATAGTATTTTTACATTTCTTTATAGTTAAAGGAAAGTTCATTAAAAATTCTGGTCTGGAATTTTGTTTAGGATTCACGACATTCAGAAAGCTCAAAAATTTCAGTTCTAATTAATATATATATATATATATATAACTAATATATATATATATATATATATATATATATTATATATATATCTTAACTTTCTATAACTTTATCTTTCTACTATATATATATACAACCTTAACCTTATATATATATATAACAACTAACAAGTCTTCTTTATATTTCTATATATATATATATATATATATATATATATATATATATATATATATATATATATATATATATATATATATATATATATATATGCTGCTGTGTTGCTATAACCTTATATATATATATATGGCTATTACTTGCTAGATTGGTGGCTCCAAAATCAATAAAAAATGTAAGGAATTTTGAATGTTTTTAGGGTTAAATATGTGAAAAACACTGATTATCTATGTTGGATTTAATATTGGCTAAGTAAAAAAGTGATCTTTATGTTTTTTGTCTTCACACCTATGGTCTTATAAGAGAAATGAGTAACAGAGCCGTTGCTTGAGCTATTATTTCAGTTGATGTGGTGTCTTTATACACGTAAAAAGTTTGTAGAAACACCTTGACAATAATAAATTGATATTTGATATTTTTATATATTTTTATGTTTTGATCCGGGGTGGGGCCTTCGGCCCCCCCCCTCTATATCATCCCCGCGGTTCCGGGTGAGTTTTTAAATAAAAATACTCTCATAAATTATAGTATAAAATGAAAATAAAACAATAAAAATGAAAGAACTTAGAAAAAAAATTAAATACCAAGTGATTAATAATAATAATAATAATAATAATAATAATAATAATAATAATAATAATAATAATAATAATAATAATAATATAATAATAATAATAATAAAATCTTTGTTAATTTCTTAAAAATTAAAATGCAAATAACGGTAATAAATAATAGAAATTGCAGCAATAAAGGAAAGGCCCGAAATAATTCGTTGTTTTCTTATCGAAAATTTCCCACGTAGGAGTCAACATCTTATAAATGTCCTATATATATAACAATATATACTATATATATATATATGTAACAGCAGCAACTAACCTTATAACTATATATCAAAGTTTGAATATTTAGTCTATTAGTATGTATACTTATTAGTCTGTCACTACTTTCTAAACACTCGAGGTAACCCTGAAATAACCTTATAACATATATATATATGAACATTATAACCAATTTGGGGGGACCCAGGTCCTTATATATATATATATATATATATATATATATATATATATAACTACCATATATATATACATAACTATATATATATCTTTCTTCTTCTTCTTATATATATATATATTATCTTATAGTACAGTGTAGTGTTTTCAAGGTTTGAATAATAAAAAAAATGATAATTCACACAACCCAAATAGTTATAAATATTTCATAATTTATGAATTTTTATTTCAAAATGAGTATAACTAGTAAGAAGTCTTATATTACTAAAGAGTGTTCCCTTTTTAGCATGAAAATAAGAATTTAATATTTCTTTTTTTCTTTCTTAAAATCGGTTATAATATCTTCTGTCAATTTATGGCGTGAAACGTTTCCCCCGCGAATACCTAGTTAACATAGCCCATATTTAATCTTTCGTTGGAAATAGTTGACCTTAGCCACGTTTTAACATGTGCAGGACTAAAGACCTTTCAATTGCACAAGTAGTTGATGGAGGTGGAAGTACTTGATAGCTTGTGGGCGGTTGGGAGAAAAATGTTCAATGATTTTTGTAGTGTAATGCTGCTGCTCATTTATAAATATTTGTTCTCTATCTGAATCATTCCAATTAAACAAAGATTCTACTTCACCAATAGGTTGCCAATATTATATTCAGTTATAATGAGTTCAATTTTTTTTTTAAATATTCAGTTTGGATTTAATTTTCTTCTAACTGTGATTTGCAAAATGCAAAGAAAGGTCGATGTTATATTGTGTTCCTAAATTTGAAACTCAGAGATGAGATAATCAAGAGATAAAGTATAAATGGGGCAGCTCTGAAGCAATCCTCAGCAGAACTTTTGATGTCTCTGAGGCTTCCTTTGGATACTTACTGCACTTGGAAATGAAAAATCTTGGCAAATATTTTAAATTTTTAAAAATTCCTTTAAAGTCTGCATTATTATTTTCATTTCCATCAGTTTTAAAATATTTAAAAGTTTTTCTGTGACAATGAGCCTCATCCAAATTTATTACTTTAGTTTGATGAACATTATATGCTATAGGCTCCAAATATGAACTATATTTCGTCATGATTATTAAACAGATGAAAATGCAAGACTTCCTGCTGCTGATGAAGCCTGACATGCTGGTTCTTTGTATTTACGTTACATCTGGATCAGATGAGAGATTTTTAATATTGATAATTTTATTTGGCTAAAATGTTTCTTAAAATATCCCAGTTGATTTGTACTTGGATAGCTTGAACCATCGTGTTCGCACTTAACAATAGTAAATTAGCCACCAAATTTCTGAGACATTTTTTCACAAAATTATATAAATTATTTTTACTATTCCAATAGTGTTTCGAAATTGAAAAAAGAATTTGGTAAGAATTCTTTATTAAGTGGCGAAAGGTACTTCAATAGAAAAAAATTTGGCTTTAGAATTTTTGATCTCTTGGTAACTTCTGAACTCCCATTTTCTTTGCCAGTCATGGTGGGGCACCCAACCAAGTCCAACAAGCTACTCATATTTAAATTGTAGCTATCTCGTGTAGTAGTCAATAAAATGACTTCTTCTATATCTTCAGCTTTTAATTAAATTTTAAGAGAATTAAATTACAGAAATTCTTCACGTATATTGAGATCCTTATCAACGAGGCGCACCAATCGATAGCTGTTCTGTTCGGATATGTCTGCACTGCCAGTGATGGGCACATTGCCCTGTTGGGCGATACCGGTACATCGATACTTGTAAATTCTCTTGGGCGATACCGATACTCGGTACTTTGAAAAAACGTTTGGGCGATACCGATACTCAGTATTGTATCGCCGATACATCCGATACATCGGTACATTTGAAGACATAAACAAAAAATGATAAATAGGTTTTCAAGAAATAGTTATACACATAATACATTCTATTTCTGTTGATATAGTTTTTATGTCGATTCACTGCTTCTTCATCTGTAACTTTTAAATTGTATAAAAATTAAAGTTAAAGAAAGGTAAAGATTTTGTAATTTGCATAGAAACAAAAGTTTAAAATTGCTGTCACACTGAGCTAGATCAGCCCATTTCCCAGAAGTTATTAGGACCCAAAACAGCCTTTCGTAGAAATGAAGAACATATATGTTCTTGAATCTTTTGGAACTAATGAATCACTTTTTCAGTGTTACATTTACTCATTGTTAAAGTTAATTTGAAAAATAAAACTTCAAAAATATTAAATAAAAATTACAAACAAATTGACAAGCCTACACTCTTCAATCAACTTGCAATAAGAGACTGCAAGTCTGAAGTCCGAACGGCATAAATTTTTGAATGTACGATTGGGAACCAAACATATTGGAACGTTTCACTTAAGTAATTATGATGAACGAGAGAATTATTAAACAATATATATATATATATATATATGTATATATATCTTATTTCTTTAACCTCAACCTCACATATACATACTTCACTACTACTACTGCTGCTATATATATATATATATATACATATATATATATAATGAAGCGATGCAGGTAACATCAACATCACTTTTATAGTAAGGGTGCATCAGTTTACTTGGGAATTAGGAGCAAATACTTGAAAGACAAAGAATTTTTATAAAAAATACTTAGATGAATCTGAATGCAAAAATGAATATGAGTTGAAGGCAATTCAGGCTTGATATTCTATATCGTACTGTTATCAAACGTTCCAACTAACTGGAATAGTACACTTCATATGATGAAAAGAATGGTATTGCTCAAAGAACACTCTTGCTGTATGCGCTAGTTCGTACTCTAAAGTTAACATTCTTACTAATGTAGGAAAATGACATCATATCACACTGCATTAAACTAATGTGTGTTTTTATTTAAAGAAAATTATCAAAAGAATCAGCGCCTCTACAGGAAGCATTTCGAACTATCTTCAAATGAAAATGATGACGGTTTAAAGAATAAAGATGTAATAAAACTTAACGAAAAACGCTTTAGTTTTGTGGAAATTAATGACCTTCATACTATTGCAACTTACTAAGACCCCGTAATAAAAACAAGTTTTTTTTATGTAACACAATATTAGAACAAAGTTAAATCGTCACTTTGTTGCAGTTGAGAAAAAACTTCAATCTAAACAGTAATTGATACTGATCATTAATAGGGAAAAAAACGAAATCTACAGAACCAACTTCTTCTAGTAAATAAATAACAGATTCAATGGAAGAATTTACACAAGTCCAGTAATGATGAAGAAGCACACTCATTACCCAAAGATGTAGTGCAAATGATTGAAAACTATCTTCAAGTAAAACGATACAACTGATGATCCTATCAGTTGGTGGAAAAAGTTAAGCAAAATGTATGTAAACTTGCAAAGAAATGCTTGGCCTGTCCTACAACTTATGTTATAAGTGAGAAGTATTTAGCAATGCTGGGCTAATATATGATGAAAAGAGAGAAACAGACTTCTCAACCCAGAAAAGGCAGAAAAATTGATGTTTCTCAAGCACAACTTTCATATTTGAATTTCAATACTAGAGCAAAAAGTATATATTGTTGCAAAATCCTCTTTCAAAGGGAGGAGGTTGGGGAAAAAGGTTTATATATATTATACGTATATATATATATATATATATATAATATATATATATATATATATATATACTATAACTATATATTAATATATACTTAATATATTAATATATATATAACATCACAACTATATATAACCTTACTCATATCTGCATATATATTTATATATTATACATATATATATATATAACGCCATATATATATACGACCCTTATATGTATATATATATATATATACTATATATATAACCTTATACTTATATATATATACGCATACACTGCTATACTTATATATTGTATATGTAGCAACATAACCTTATGCAGCATATATATATATATATATATATACTATATATATATATCAAACATCCGCATCCGTATCCGCATCAGCCAGGATGCGAAAAAAAATGACATCTGCTGTATCACTAATATATATATATATATATATATATATATATATATATAACATATATAACCTTATATATATATATATACTTATATATACCACCCGCCTGCTATACCTTATAACCTTAGCCAGCATATGCTCCATAACCAACCCCTTATATATATATACGGTATATACTCTAAACTACAACTGCTGCTGCTGCTGCTATATATATGCTCTTAACACTTAGCAACCTTATCTATATATATCTAACTATATATAACTGCTCTGCTCTTTCACAACTTACCTACTACATATATATATACATATATATATTGGCCTAACGCTCGAAGAAGAATGGTTGTTTCGCAACAGTCAAGGACATAACGAGAATTTTTCTTCACATGTATATGGGGCGCAGGGCTAACCCGGTCCCTTTCCTTTTGTATTGCTGCTGGACCAGCGTTGGGTACACTGACGCCTGACAAGATCCCTTAGGAGAGCTCTGGGAGAACGAGTTTTGAGCCCTAATGGAAGAAGATTCTTGTTCTACTGAAAGGGCGAAACCCTACCTGAGTGTGTTTAACTCGAGGACAGGCATCGGAAACCATTGCGCCGATAAATGATTTTTCTAGGGTGCTCTATTGTTAAGAGTTTCGGGCCAGAAAAAGAAGATGCTGGACCAACTGACAGAGTGAAAGCCCTTAATTAAGTTATTTAGATTATATATATATATATATACTATATATATATA
>JABUQX010142026.1:0-7500 GCA_015478945.1 Trachelipus rathkii
TACTTCGTTCCTCTGTTTGGTGTTCTCATTTCGTACATCGTGCAAACGCCTTTGCGTTTTCGTGCACCACTTCAAAGAAGTATAGAAGGGTCCCAGAAATTGGAAGCAAGGGGCGGTGGAGAGACGAAAGAGAAGAAGAGCAAAGACAGGTGTGGCCTTAGAAAGTGACTTGAGGAAAACTTTGAATCCAGGAATGCAAAAGTGTTTCTGGAAAGTAAATAGAAAAGGAAGAGAAGAAGGAGGGTTTGAGGGGAGAGAGGATTAAAGGGATGGAAGTGCAGTCGGAAGAGGAGGGGGAGAGGGAAAAGGGTGACTTGAGGAGAAGAATTATTTTTGGTGGATTGCATGGAATAAGAGTGGGTGGGGAGAGGAAGATGTGCAGAAATTTGAGATTTGGGAATGTAGTAAACAGGGGGAGGAGGGGGAGGGATGAGAAATACAAATGGAGAAATTAATAGGGTGCCTTGAAGACTAAGGGGAAAAAAAAAGAGTCCCTCCACTTAGTGCAGACTGGTGTGAGTAAATGTTTGAAGGTATAGGGGGTGGAGAATGGCTGTATAGGTTATTTAACATATGTTGGAGGAGTGTTGAGGTACCACAGGATTGGGAGGGTGGTTGTTTGGTTCCCCTGTATAAGGGGAAATGGGATAGGATGGAATGTGGGAATTATAGAGGTTTATGTCTTTTAAGTGTGGTAGGAAAGTGTATGGAGAGCGCAGTTGAGAGTAGAACAGGAGGGAGAATGGGGGAAAACAAGAGGGATTTAGGGAGGGGAGAAGAGGGTGGGCCAAGTGTTTACACTAAAGATACTTGTGGAGAAAGGTATATAGAGAGGAAAGGAAAGTGTATGGAATTGTTTAGATTTAAGAAAGCATATGATGATAGGGAGTAGAAATTGTGGAGAATTGTTGGAGAAGAAGAAAATGGGTGGGGGAGCAAAGTAGGTAAGGTATTAGGAGCCTTTTATAGGAATAACATTAGAATGTGTGTAGAGTGTTGGGAGGAGCGGTGAGATGTTTGGGGGTGGTGAGGATTGAGGCAAGGTTGTAATGTCGCCGCGGCTTTTCAATTTGTTTGCATGGCGAGAGTTGTTGAGAGAATGGCGAGGGGAGGGGGAGGTGGCGCAATTGATGATTGGGAATAATAGAAGGAAAGTGAACATGATACTGTTTGAGGACGATACTGCCCTTGTGGCGAAAGAACGCGGAAGGGCTGAGGTGTTTGGTGAGGGAGTTTGAGAGAATGTGTGTGGACAAAAGGCTAAAAATAAATCCAGGTAAGAGCAAAGTGTTCGAGATGTGTTTGCTTGAGGAGGGAGAAGAGAGGAGGGAGGGTCAGAGGTTAGAGTAAGGGGTGTAGGCATTGGAAGAAGTAAAGATTTTTTTAGGCTAGTAATAAAATAAGCATGTGGATTGTTGTTCATTTTGGGATGGACTTGGGTAGGGAGGGGATGAAGGGGAGATAGGGTATAGAGTAGGAGAAAGAGGCAGAGCTTTAGAGTGGTCCCCAGAATTACTGGAAAAGGGGATTTATCCACAGAAAGTTAAGAATGAAACATGGTGAAAAATTTGTGTACCAGCAGTGTTGTATGGGTGTGTGAAATGTGGGGGTTAGATACCAGGTCCAGGAAAGTTGGAAGTATTTGAATGAAGGGGTTGAGAGCCGGTTTGCTTGGGGTTAAGAAGGGAGAGGATTAGGGAATGGTGGTGAGGGAGGAATGTGATTGGGAGGCAGGGTTGGTGGGAAGAGCGGAGAAGAGAATGTTAAGATGGTGTGGGCATCTAGTGAGAATGGAGGAACAGAGAGAGTGGTTAGGAAAGTTTGGGAGGCGGAGGGGAGATAGGAAGGAGAGGAAGGGAGACCAAGAAGGAGGGAGGGTAGATGGATGGAATAAAGAAGGAGATGCTGAGAGGAGGGAGGAAAAGAGAAAGTTAGAGGTGTTGGCAGAGAGATAGAGGTGGGGTGGAGGAGGTGGAGTTAGGAGCAGAGATGAGAGTGTGATAGGGAGAGGCTATTTTTCCCCCGCTCAACGGAAAAAGTGTAAGTAAAATAAATAAATAAATAATAAATAAATAAATATAAAAGCATCTATATATATATATATATTAGCATAGCACTATTACAACATAACATATATATATATATATATATATATATAACTTATATATATATATATATCTTTATACCATATATATATATATATATATATATATCACTATATATACTTTATATATACAGTTGCACTAGTATATATATATATATACTATATAACCTTCTTATATATATATATATATAACTGTATAACCTTAACTTTTCTATAACCATATACATACATACATATATATATATATATATATATATATATATATATATATATATATATATATATATACCATATATATATATATATATATATACTATACTTATATATATTTACTGCTATATATATATACTATACTACTGCTGCTGCTCTTATATATATATATATATATATACTGCCTGCTGCTGCCATAACCTACAACTATATATATATATATGGGAAGGAAGTAGCGCTCCCGAAGAGATGAGATTACAGGCTATGAGATTTTTGTTTGTTTAGGTACCTGAATTCCTAATGGTTAAATTTAAGTTTAGGTCAAGGAATGATGTTGTAACATATGGTCCATCTGACCGTGATGTTGAGAAGAATGCTAATTTCTGTGATAATCTGAATGATGTTTTGAATGGGGTGAGATAAGAGCTTCGATTGATTGTGTTGGGCAGCAAAAGGTTACGAAGTAAGCGATCGGAAAGGTATGGCACTTGCTGTTTAATTTGGGGGGGGATGGAAGAAAATGAGAATGAAATGAAAGGGGGTGATTGATTTCTGTAAGGAAAGATGTATGTATGTAAGTAATACTTTCTTCAAGCACATGAGTATTCATAAGTATGCTAGAGTAGGTGTAAGAAGAGATGATGCCGGAGTGAAACTTATGATTGAATTTGTGCTGATGATGAAGGAGATGTTGAAGCATGTGATGAATTGTTAAATCAGTAAGGGGTTGGGAATTTGTATATTGGATCATTATGTTGTTTTATGTAAGTTAAGTTAGTGGGGGTTGTGGATGGCGAGGTAAAGGGATGATCAGGGGAAGTGGGAAGAAGGAATTAAAAATGAGAATTTAAATTGAACTTGAAGGTAATAAGGAAAAGTGGGGAGCTTGAAATAATGGAATCAGTTGATTATGTGAACAAATTGAATCTGGACAAATCGGAACACAAATGAATGATGCCTTTGTTAATGGTGCAAGAGAAGTATTAGTATGCGCTAAAGTAGTAAGATTCTCAACAGTGAATGGTGGAATGAAGAGGTGATGCAAGCTGTTAAAAGTAAAAAAGAGGCGTGGTTCAATGTGTTAAAAGCTAATGATGAGGTCTTAAAACAAAAAGATGTTTGGAACATTATATATGGAGGAAAAAAGGAAGACAAAAGTTGCATACGTAGGAGGGAAAATGAGGTAAATGAACAGTTTGGAGCAAGGATGAATATTATTACCTATAGGAAGCCACCTGGAAGGAAGTGCAAAAAGGTTAATAGAGTAAGGGGAATCTGAATAGAATAATGAAAAAGAATGATGCTTTCATAATTGATGAAATGGATGTGAGAAGAGTGTGTAGAGAGCACTTTGAAAATCTGCATAACATTGGCAGTAATTATGAGGTGAAAGTTAATATGTGTAGCTTTGATGGTGCAAAAAAATTAGGCATTTTAGGAATGAGGTAATTAATAGGAAGGATGTAATGGGTAGGGTGAAAAAATTGAATAATGGTAAATTTGAAAGCGTAGATGGAATTACTGGTGAAATGATCAAGAATGGAGGCGAGATGGTGATTGAATTTATTCGGAAGTTGTGTAATCAGGAGAGTATAGTTCAGAGAGATTGGAGGAGAGCAGTAATATTACCGTTAAATAAGGGTAAGTAGGATAAGAAGAAATGTTGGAATTATAGGGGAATTAGTTGTAGGGAAGATACATGCTAGTATTTTATTTGAAAGAGTACGTCGGGTGACTGAGAGACTGATTGGTGAAGAACAAGGTGCATTTAAATATGATAGAGAATGTGTTGGTCAAATTATTACATTGGAACAAACGATTCAGAAAATGAGAGAGAAAAATAAAGCGTATTTAGGATTTATATTTTGCAATAGGCGGATGACAGGATTAATAGGGAAGCTCTATGGCAGGTGGTGGGATGGAATGGAATCAAAAGCATGTATGATGATAGTGAAGCGTATTGTGCAAGAATAAATGAGTCAAGGTTGGGTTATTAATAATGGAGTAGGGATATGCATTATGCCTCCCTTGGTTATTTGGTATTTGTATTTGAATGGAGTTAGGAAAGTATTAGAGGAGGGTGGGGTGGCAGGGAGGTGTCAGAATGATGGAGAATGAAGAAGAGAGAGTGGAGGGGAGCTCTGATTATTGTACATGCTACTTTGAGATTTGGTTTTGTGTGGTGAACCTGAAGAGAGTTTGAGAGGATTGGTAAGAGGGGGTTTGACAGAGTGTGTAAAAGGAGTGGTGTGATAGTAAGTGAAGATAAGAGTAAGGTTATGGAAGTGAGTGGTAAGAGTTCGCGGTGTGAAGTCATGTTATCTGGTGAGCTTAGTTCTTGAGTTAAATTTTTAATATATATGTTGGATGTA
Source organism: Trachelipus rathkii (assembly GCA_015478945.1). NCBI lineage: Eukaryota > Metazoa > Arthropoda > Malacostraca > Isopoda > Trachelipodidae > Trachelipus > Trachelipus rathkii. The sequence continues at coordinate 4,687 of JABUQX010142026.1, forward strand.
AAGGGAACGGATGATGTTTTAGTAGGAAAGTTGTGTATGGTAGGAAGGTGGCCGGTGTAATTAACTTGGTGCTGCCAGGGTTTTGCGTGAGGGGTATGCTGTACCGTGTTAATGTATATGAGTGAAACTTTGAGTGTGTAGACAAAGAGGCCGAATCCTAGGGTTGCAATGTGTTCAGATGATGGACAATCTTAGGGGTTTGTTAATTGTGAGAAGAATTGATAAAATGATTAATGAAGGTATTAGTGAGTTGTGTGCTGCTAAGAATGGCGAAAATAAGAGAATAAACGAGAGTACATTGAGATGGTCATGTGGAAAGGATGGATGATAGTAGGTTGGCTAAGTGTATGTTCTCGTATAGTGGTGAGTGTGCTGGGAATCAACCGGCTGTGGGACTGAAGAAAAAGTGAATTGAGTCCAGTAAAGGAATGCCTGAAGGAGAGAAACTATTGAGCTGGCAAGGCAGAAGGTGCATAACTGGGTAGGCGGGGTTTGTGAGGTGTATGCTTGTTAGCTTTTTGCCAAGGGGAGGAATCCCACATTGACGAGATACCACAGTGAGTATCCGTCGTAGTCTTGTGAAACCTCTAGGTTGGATTTTTATGACTGCGACGAGTTCTCACTGGGTATAAAGGGGGCTTTCTTTTCGACTTGCTTCATTTTATTCTACTACTTTTCTGTTCCGGTGTATACTACGCACCTCACCCCAATCTGGGGATAGTAGGAAGATGATAATATATATATATATATATATATATATATATATATATATATATATATATATATATATATATATATATTGAATATATAGAAAAATATTTATATATATATAACTATATATATGCTCTATATATATATATATATATACTGCTATTCACATTGAAATTATGCAGAAAAATATTGTTTGATCAGTTTTTCATATTTAATTATTTCAGTGATTTAAAGGTTTGTATTTGATTTGTTTTCGATTTTGTAATTAGAAATGGATTTTTTTTATGGTAATTATGAAACAATAGATTTGAACATCAAAATGACATTTCGTAATTAACAGAAGTTTAATAGGATTTCTGCTTGAATATTTTTAATATAAGATTAATGAAAATACAAGACCGTTATTATCACAACTTTATTACCAAATGATTTTATTGATCTTTTTTTTAACTAGAATCTAAATTTTAAGGTATAATTTGAAGAAGAATCTAAATCTTCATTTCAATAATTTCTTTCATGTCATATCGACTGACATATTCTACTCACAAAGAACATCGTACTTTAACTATTAGTGTTTTATTAAACATTTGGAATTCAAACTGAAAACTTTTCTTTCTTTATTTTCTAACACCTACACACACACCTACACACATACACGCACACACACACACACACACACACACACACATATATATATATATATATATATATATATAATATTATATATATCTACTATATATATATATATATATATATATATATATAAATATACTTATATATATATATATATATTTATATATATATACTGCTATAACATTTTACTTAACTTATATATATATATATATATACACTGCTGCTATACTGCTGCTGCTACTATACTCTAACTACCTGCCATGTATATATATATATATCTCTCTACACATATATATATAACCTTATATATATATATATATATATATATATATATATATATATATACCTCTTTATACTTATAGTTATTTAAGAGGATAGTTTTGTACATATATATATATTGACTGCTCATATATGTTTTAACGATAGATATATATATATATATATATATATATATATATATATATATATATATATATATATTTATATTATGACCCCATATATATATAAATATATATATAACCTTATATATAACAACACTAACTAACTATCTGCTACTTATATATATGCTGCTCAACTGCTGCTGCTTATATATATATATATATATACTTAGCAATACATATAGTAATATTGACTGTATAGTTTTAACGAAGATATACCGACCAACATATATATATATATATATATATATACTACTGCTACTATACTATATATATATAAATATATATATATATATATATATATCTTTATATATATATAATATATATATTTGCTTATATATATATATATGTATAACCAACATATATATATATATGCTATGCTCACACGGTACCTGCTATATATATATATATATATATATATACATATAACGCGTAGCAACTTATATATATGTTGAGTCCTTATCCACTTTTATACATTTATAACAACTTATATATTTTTTTCCAGATCTAATGTATATAGATATCCCAACATATATATATATATAACCTTATATATATAACACTGCTATATATAGCATAAATATACTGCTGCTGCTGTATATATATATACATAACATATATATATATATATAACGCTATACCGCATATATATATAATTAAATTCTTAAATTTATTGAAATATTTTATTTTTCAGTGGGTCAAATAAAATTCTCGTCAATATTTGAGTTTGTTATAATTATGTTCAGAATATTTAAATAACCCAAAATTTCTAAAGCTTCTTTACTCATGTCAAACTTATTAATTAAATTTCAATATTTAACTCTTAATTATTCTTTTAAAAAGACTATGCTGAAAAATCATTCATGAAAAATGATTCATATACTTCCATTATAAAAAATTTAAAATTTTCTATTTTAAAAATTCTCTTTTTTATTATATTTTATATTTAATATTTCAAAACTACCAAATGAGATAAAGTTGAAAACTTTGTAGCCCCTCCATCCCAGATTTCAAATGAAATTAATATAAATGT